>MU004503.1:0-59149 GCA_010405375.1 Lophiostoma macrostomum CBS 122681
AAGTTAAGATTCTAGATTTCTATTATATATTTAAGATAGATAAGAACCTTATATATATATAGATAGTAGAAGTATTTATTAGTATTAGATAAGCTTAGTATACTTTTAATACTATAGATTTTCTACCTTCTTAATATATTTTATAGCCTCTAGGTTATATTACTATATATAGTAGGCTATATATTCTAGTAGATCTCTATAACTCTAATATAACCCTAAGTCTATATAGAGAGCCCTAACTATATAGAATTTTTAATATATAAAGTAATAGAGAAGTAGAGAGGCTAGATACGTAATACTTTTCCTGTATTATTTTTTTCTTTCTACCCCTTTTTATAAGTAGTTTACATATGGCCGCTTTTGTATGGTTTCCACTTATCTCGGTTAGCGTGATAGTGGCGCGTTCCCTCATCCGCCAAATCACAGGCCTGAGCCGTGGCCTCATCCCGGGTAGGCCAGCAACTCTCTGTGTCTCTCAACATTGAAAGCAGTCCAGGTTGATATGGTTATCGGCGTTTCGGGATTAATGCATTGATACAAGAAAGAAAGGGGTTCGCTTAGTACAGCCACTAATCACCATTGAACGAGGTGGCCAATAGCCAGACAGTTTCAAGCCACCACTGAATTGGCATGACCCGCGCAATGCTTTTGCGAATAGTTCGCAACATGCATAGCTCTTCTATTGATTGGCGATGTTTCTGATACACGACAGCTGAGGTTGAAGATGTACGGTCTTGTTGCTGGATGGATACAGAGGTGAGCTATGATGGAACATGCGCACACATACTCACAAGTTCGCAAACATGGTCCCCAAGCACCCAAAGTCCTTATCAGCAACAATGACACGTTACCAGCGACGTTCCAATCAATGATTCATCAATTGAATCTCGAGATCCGTTGTAACTAGGCGCTGTATCAAAGTGTCTATCTACGTCATCTACCTTGGCTCAATACAGAACTTCCAAGGATACCGCAAAGTTTATAAGCATGAGCCTGTGCTGCGCTTGATGTAGACGGCGGAAGCCTGAAATCTCCAAGAACACATAAGGTGGCAAAGGCAGTTCTTCTCCTAGCTAGGATGTATAGATGCACCAAGCTAGATCGACTCACTTTGTGTATCTCGGCGAGCCTTGAACACAAGCTGGAACGAGCTCTTGTTCCTCCATTCAACCGCGCCATATGACCTCTTATCTGGCTATTCCGCAAAGTGACCATTTCTAGGGTTAGAATCAATTGCTGCGTTCACTTTGCGTGGTTCATCCAGCCGAGGAAGAAACGTAACTTGAGGATTCGAACTTAGCGCCCCACGTTGACAACTGCGTGAAGATGGCGACAATTCTGACTTACTACGCTCTCAACATATCATTAAAGGCATCGACAAGCGGGGTAAAAATGTAGATACAGAATGCGGTATTAATGATGGTGGCACCAACAGCTTCCGAGCAGCTGACGGTGCCTACGGCAGTCGTAGCCGGGCTGTCGGCCACCTCTGTAGATGCCCTACTAGATCAATTGGGAGAACCGACCAACGTAACAACTTGACGGCCACATTGTCAATGAGCTCGTCTAAAGGTCGACTTGCCGCCCGGGTATCACGTGTGCGGACACTTGGACCCATTACTTGCAGTCGTTGAACTCTCTCTACCAACCGCGAATTCATGCATCATGACACTCCTTTTCTCGTCTCACTCTACCTCTACGGTTCTCAGAAAGTCTTTTTTAGATGACTATATCTGCGAGATGGTCTGTGGTAGAGTTTTCGCGACTGGTACCAATTGCCCAGGCAGATGATAGTCCCTGCACTACGTAGCATTCTACGGACCTGGAGCGATGGGAACAAGAGCTGCAGCTGGTACCGTAGGACATGCACGCGGGAAGTCGCCCAGCCGCGCTCAAGTTTACCGTTCAATTGTTACACATATTACGTAGTGTAATGAGCATTGACCGCCCGGCCACAATACTTCCCACATTTATACAAAAGCTAGCTCCCTCTTCTACTTGTCGCTGCGACCTACCTCCTAGACCGCACAAACTTACCCTACATTCCTACCCACTCGAAAACCAATCTCGGTCGCCTCTCTGTCAGCATGAAGCTCCCTTGCTTATTCGCATTTGCAGCTATCGCTACATTCGTCGCCGCCGAAGACAACAGTGCCCAACTCGGTATCAGTACGCGACAACATGTCTCTCTTTGATCCCATCCGCGAGACTAACACAATGCAGACTGCCGTGGTTCCGCCTATTGTGCAGGCTGCAAGAACTCCCTCGGGAAGGACGGCATGAACGACTTCATCAAACAGGTCGCTGATGACGCTGTCTTTAACGACGGCCAGCAGGTCGCATGCAACTCCTGCCACACCGCTCACACCGAAGGACAGTGCGTCTTCCCGCAGAAGCTCGGAGGCAAGACTGTCACCGGAAAACAAGTCAAGGATGCTGTGCAGAAACTCACGGACAAAGGATGCAAGTTCTGCGGCAGTGCGCCTGTCTGGGATGATGATGTCAATCATGGGGAAATCACAGTCGATTACGTCGTCCACGGTTGCATCAAACACGGAAAGAAGATCTGCTGAGTTCTTTGTGGCTGTGGAAGCTGTCACACCTGGTTGGGTGGCACGGTCGCGGTTACTCAAGTACTCACATGAGCCGCTCGGTACGTCAAATGTGCAGGCTCGATGGGAATTTTCCAACACAATGGATGGGAGCATGACCTAGATAGAGTGGATCATACAGTGTATATTAGCCAATCAATGCAAGTCTCTAACCTACTCCTTTGCCGTTTACCAATACCCTTCATCTACAATGTAAACCACCGTTTGCCCCTCGAATCTATGCTTCCTCTGCGCAAGCTCTAACCACGCAATTGACCACCGGTTGTCGGGAGCCTGCATCAGGAAGGAGGTCCAAATGTGAGAGAAATAGCAGTGCTGTAGAGGCTGATGTAAATAAACGATCATGGCGAGTGAGTGAAAGCCCTCTCGTTCATTACCGCGAATGGTGAGGTATACGTTGTCGCGAACATGACGCGCTGCAGGGAAAACAAACGTCGCGTTCTTCCCACGTCACGCAGCGCCACTTCTACTAGCATGGCACGCACGTGTCGACACCTCCATCGCATCGTCCCCTACCTGTTCTGACGATTCTCAGATTATAGCGACATCAATGTCAGCCGCCTCAGACGCCTCGGATACCTTCGGTGGGGTCTCACTCCAAGCGTTCGAAGACCTGCCAGTCGGCGAAGTACAATTCGCACCTCAAGACCACTTTCCCTCGGCTGTCTCAATGAGAGCTCTGGTTGGCAGCGGCGTTACAGAGTCGCCCGAGGGAACAGTCTGGGCCTATCTCTTCCCCGCTGCTGGTGCTGCCAAGTACGCTTCGCTGTCTCTCCAGGTCAACACTGACGGAGAGTACGTGACTCTCCATCTTGACGAGGTCAAATCAATCATCTCCCTGGAGCCTGTTTTCGAACCAATCAAAGCCGCACCCCCAAGATTTTCAGCCTTCCTGAAGTTCTGCTTCATGAAGAGAGGCGTCGACTGCGTTAGCTTCACCAACAACATTCGCGTCGATCTACTATATGCGTGCAAGCTATTCCAGAAAGCACCAGCTGCATGTAGTAATAAGCGTGTGGACAAGAGCGAGGACACGTTTCTTATGCCACCACCTACACGCCGGGCACGCGCAATCACCACACCACCACGTCAAGTTTCAGGCACCAGACTCAAGCTCACACCAGGTCTGCGTGACATGCGACTTCCAGATCCGAGATATAGTAACGCATCCTCGGTCACTCTCACCGAGAGTCCCCTACGACTTAATTATCCGGCTCTTGCAACATCCAACGGCACTGGCAAGGACGAATCCGGTTCTGGAATGGGTTTATCTATTAGCCCCGAGGATGTGAGTCCTATTGTGGGCAAACATCGACGTCCAAACGCGAATGAATGGGCAAGATTGCTGACAGTGCAGGTTGTACAGATCAACAGCCCGACTGTAACCAAGACCGCGCCCGAACCCACATACGAGACAATGACTGACATCGTGATGAACACTGAAACCGAAAATGGAGTAGGTTCCTCGTTCGAAACCGCTGACGAGCTCATGGCAGACCCGGCATGCGATGCCAAAGCTCGCGAGTACGTGTCGCTGCGACAGCGAAGCCACACCGGAACCCGACGCGTTATTGCCCTCAACGCCGAGATCTCTCGCATGCAAGAAGAAGTCAATGCTCTCAAAAAGGAAACTCAGGCTGAGCAGATCGAGATGAAAGGGCTACGCGATTCCGTCAATTCGGTCGAGGAGGCTTTCAAGTTTGGCGCTGCTGTGGAGCGAGCAAGCCGTGGAAAGTAGGCGCAGATTTCATGGCAATGTGTAGGAGAAACCAAGGTACGACACATACTCCTACACTTGCAGGCAATCGAAACCTGGACGATGTATGGAGGAGGAAGAGACAGGGAAATAGAGATCACAAGTGAAGGACGGGAGCGACCTGCATTCCGAGCACGTGTTACCCTGTCAGTTTGGTCTAAATTGGCGATATCCAGGATAATAAGATAATGGAGAGTCTGGATATCGTTATAGATGTTCCGGCACGGAGATGAAACTTTTTGGGCGTGACTTCCCAATGATTGACAAAACTAGGCCGGGACATGATTATAACCTAACATGTGCCCGCCACATTTGTTGACCCCGTTCATAAGTGAGGAAGTGATGTAGAGACCATTGGTACCACGCCGACAAGAGCAAGGTCAAGAGGCGCAAACGAATGGAGCAGTTGGATCATACACGTAAACATCCCTGCTGCTCACTATCTTCTTACGCTTACAAGAGCTGCTAAACCTTGTCGAAAAGCAGTGGCTGCGATTCGTTAGGCTTACGTCGTTTCGAACAAGAGGATGGCGGTAGTCTGTCCAAAGCAGGTAAGCCTCAACAGTAGCCGTTCATTTCGGGGAGATCCCCGATGGATCTCTAGTGGTCGCAAGGCTCACATAGACAAGTTGTTCTACAGTGTTGGGCGAGTTGGGCATACCACTCATCTTGGATGCAAATACTGAGAGGACGGATAAACTCACTCTCATGCAGCGCTTTCTTGGCTTCTCTTCTACCCTCACCGTCATGATTGTCCCAACCGTTGCGACGTGGTGGATGGAATGAGAGAAAGACGTAGGTCCCGCGTGACCTGTTGCCCGAATCACGGAATCACAAAGTCATCATGGGAGCGAGAAAATCGCGTGTCAGGCTCCGGAAAGACGATGCCCTTGTTGACCTTCGAGTGAGACGCCAATACAGAAGGTTCCCATCCGGCTCTTAGGCGGTTTCAGGCTATCTGAAAGTCAGAATCGGCGTCAACGACCTCGTAGCGATGATAATATTCTGAGCTCGTGCCTGCGGTACTTTCGGTTTCTACTTCGTTTAAGCTTGGTAAGATCTTTCCGCTGTCACGGCCTCCACTCCGCTCAGAGGTTGTGACGAAACGCCATTCCTTATATGAAGTCAACTGAGCCAGACTTCCCTATTCCCTACAAATGATCAATTTGAGGTTTAGCGTTTAGTACGTCGTGGTACTCTTGCCCAATCCCTATAAGTGGTCCCACGCGATCTCCAGACTCTATGGCTCTCCCTCGACCCATCCACCTCACATACGTTGATCGGAACATACATGAAGACACCTCGGAAATATGGGTCCCAGGCGTCCGGTTCCAATAAAATCCACGCAGGACCACGCGACGGAGGGTCAGCAACTTCAGCCTCTAGTGCAGCGTAATGTGTCACTGGTGAATGACGTCGATGGCTGTCGGTGTTACGGGTCAAATGCGGTTTTTCCCACCCGATATGGTGGACTGCCTTTATGTTAAGGTGGTCAGCGTATTCCCTAGGTAAGAAGGGGCGAAGCCTAGACAAAGCAAGGAATCGTCTTAGATCTCCAGCTTCTGTGCATTACCCAAGGCCATGTGTCCTCTATCTCGTTGATCGGAACGAACAGGCGAGCGTGTGGCCATCTCTCATTTCGACACTGGAGAATCGTGGAGCTAGAAACTGCTAAAAATCTCTCATGATCGAAGTTGGATCGTCTGGACCATCCGCCTTGGATAACGCGCTAGAGATTTGCGCAGTCAGCATACATACGATTTCAATTGATAGACGGTGATTTTCCTATAAACATCGCTTGCCCCTGTGAGTTCTGGAAAGCCATCGTTGGAATCGGTTTCGAGGTTGAGTCGGCGAAGCCTAAGGAGTCGGCGATTTTCAAACGAGTCTTGCGTCTCTCCAAGTGCTCGTTGTGTCGTTGACTGGAACCCTCAACCATATCCTAAGGCTTTCTTGGGCACTATGTTGTCTCGTGTTGACTTCTTTCGACTGGATTTTGGCGTATGGCACACGTGAGCGTCGTCGACTTGTCCTCTGGTAGGGTGGTCCGTATTGCCATCTTGTCCATCCAGCTTGGTAGACTTGCTGGGCAATTGGGGTTAGCGTGGCTCATTGTTTTCCAATGAGACTTGTAATGATCGCCCATCCAAAGTATGTTTAGGGATCAAGCTGTTGTAAGTGTGGTTTCTTTGAAGGATGATCTTCGGGTCATGCTCTGGGCATCTATATCGCATAATCGTATCAAAACCAATCTCAAACGTTAGCCTTTGCTCTATGCCGTGATCCAAGCGCAAGAGGATAGTTTTTGACGGTCTATCTGTCTCGGGTACACCCACTGCTCGCATTAAACAATCTCCAGCCAGTATAGATCTTCCCTTTGGCCCTGTGGTACCGTTCTAGGGCGGGCGTCATGAAGTTCACCCCCGAGCTCGTAGGAACCCACATCTGAAAAGGACCGGAGGCACGTCCCGGTCGTAGGAACCGAAACATACGATGGTTTCCATACACAACGCCTTCGCCTTCGGCACGCGGCATCTGTTTCGGAACGAACAACTTGTATTCCCGGCCGTCGAAAAGGCTACAGATCCGGGAACTCTATCCGAGCTGAAGGACAAGCTGTGGACATAAGTCAACTTTCCGTGGGGACGCTACAGGAAAGGGGTGGTGCGTTCTTGGTGGTCTAACTTCTTGATTTTCTTTTGGTCCCCTTCTTTGTGCTCGTTCGCTCTGTGTACAATACTTGTCCATCTCCCGAATTTATCTCTGAGCTGGCTGGTGACGATTGAAAAGACGCTGGATTACGGGCCGTGAAAAAAGCCGATGGAAATGCTATCTGGTAGTAGAGGCCAGGCCGACACCCGTCGTGTCTGGCGGGCATTCGGGGATTCTTCCACTCTATTCCATCTCTAGTTCGATGAGTGTAGAACATTGTGTATCTCTTGGGAAGAAGATCCCAGCCGTACTGTAAAATGACCTACATATTAATACAGTGTCAGCTTCATTGTAGAAGAGATCTGAAACCCGAAAAGCGTTGTCTCATGGTCTGTTTCGGTGGAGCTACCCCAGTCAAACAATACGGCATGAGTATCATGAACAGGTGGTGCGTGAAAGAGTCATGGAGCGTGTTGGTAGCCTGCTTACTGCCTGAGACAGAGTGGGACAAACTGCGGGGTAGGCCGGGGTATCGCTGCTCACATGTCACATAGTCACGCAGAGCCCTTTAGTCAGCTGTAGGCTGGACCACTTCGTTCAGAACCTCCTGTATCAGGCAACATAGCGTGGGTATGTAGAGTCCCGGTCGTTGTTTGTATACACAAAGAAGCCTCCAATATCCAGTACTCAACCTGTTGTCGGGTGCTCATCACGATTCCTGATCGCGACCCACAGACCCCAGGAGGCCCAGCCCGGAGGCATAGACACCAAAAGCCGAACGATGCGTCTAGTGTATACCTGCTCTATAGCTTCTTGTACCGTGGCGCGTGCCCAGTCTTGCAATGCCGAGCGTACCCGTAGCCATCCAGGCTGGAAGATGGCCTGACTATACTTTAGCGACGTTTCCTAGCGATATCCGTTTTGTTATATCTCCACTGCCTCTACCATGTGTGATGCCCTCAAGCTTTCCATGTTGCCCTGTCCTGGGCCCGGGTGTTTTCGGGCTTGAGCCGATTCAAGTCCGTCTGTTGATGGGAACGTACATGATCCCAGTAAAGAGCGGTAACAGTCCCCACACATGATAGATCCTGCGTTTTGTGAACTTGACACCGTCCGACATACACCATGCAACCGTAGGGGTAAGTTCGTGGCCGGGAATACGTTGCAGCCATGCGGCCCACCCGGCTTCGATAAACCTCTGACGCACCAAATCGTTAGTAGAGTGCTTCTCGCAATGGCAAATGAACGTGATGTAGCTCCGGGAAATTTGTATGTCCATGCGACGCGCCTTGTAGGTCCTGAAGTCTGGAGTGATAGCAGGGAGTCGGGGACGTTTAATGGTCATGGCGGGAGTCCACTCCCGATGTACCTGGCTGGTAAGTCATGCATATACTATCTTTCTCCACCAAAGAATTATCTCGATGACTCGAATGCAGAGTCGTCAAATTTTCTACCAGATAAGTGCCGAGGGCAACCATCTACTCTTGTTATGCCGACGTTGCTCTACCTTTTCGTTGTTCACCAGTAGTGCAATCAGTGATGATGGCCAACATCGTTCTCGCCATGAATCAGTTCCGGGATCGGCCAAGCGTGAGCACCGAGCACAGTCTCACACCTCCACCTGGGCATGAAGAGGTTCATCACGTGATGTCTAGCGTGGTAGCAGCATGTTGTCCTTTCCGACAGGGCCCAACAGTATAATCCCATAGACCAAAGGTTTTGACAGTCGGACTTCACGGTGTGCAATCTGAGACAGCTTAAAACACTAAATCGGTCAGCAGACAGGCTCCTCGCAGCAATTTAGGGCTTACAGCAGAGCCGATATTCTTACATTTCTTATTCAGTGGTATTCGACCCTCTTCGATTCCTTTGGTGTTTGCGCGTCTGATCTGTGATTCAGACGGTGTCTCATCAAAGACTATTTTCTGGCCCCATCTTTGAAGCTCCGCCTGGCTGAAGCGCCAAAGACTGTTGCGTTCGAGCACGAACTATCGAAAAGGTTGGTTTACAATGACAGGGCAGGGTCGTTCATCAATCCACTGGTTTCGCCTTCAGCGTGCAGACATCTGGAGCCCGGCCCGGTTCGGCCTCTTAGCAGAGCGGTGTTGAAGCGCAAATACGTCGTCAATGAGGAATAGCAGGGGAACAACATGGCCCACGTAGGTTGAGAGATGTTTCCAACTTGTATCTCGTGGATGAATATTCTTTCTTCTGTATTTCGCCATATAAATGCGTTATATTTTGTCCGCTGGGCGTATTGGCGTCGATCAGACTGGGACCCGAATTGGTCTGCGTAGGGTCTCAACGGCTTCTGTTTGAGACTCCTGACGCTCCATGCTCGATGGGAATGAACAAATCGAATTGTATGGCCGCCTAGTAAAGATACACACCACATTGGCGATGCACATATGGGCCTGTTGTAATATTCCCAAAAAATCTGTCTCTGACGTCGCTGTGCAGGATCCATCCTACCTAGAGTGAGAACTAGCGAATTCTACGTTAGCTTGGATGTCCCATGTTGTCAATCTCAAAGAATGATCATTTCTCCTGTGCGATCGACAGCCATACAGCGTCATTCCGAGTCCTCTGCCCAAGCGTCGGGGCTGATTGGGGCCCATAGATTGATCGAGATGAAACCGAATTTCTTGACATGTGTCGTCCGCTTCATATAGCCCTTCCGAAGCATGCGCCGAAACCACAAGATGTCTCCGTAATGCCATACCCAGCCTAGCTGCAATACTTTCTGTATCACCAACGTTAACTAGCTAATTCCAACAAGCAATGCGAAGCAAAAACCGAGAGATACTCGGACGGCTTAAACGAAACGCCGGACACCCCTGTCCTCGGTTCTCAGATGGGCATGCTTATGTGGTTAGTTGAGTAGATCATCGAACCCAAAATCCTCTATGTAACGGCATCCAGAGACAGAAACGGTAGGAGTTGCTCTCTCCTTGGGGCTGTATGCGCGTCATTTGCGGTTTATATCCTTGCCAGATGCGAGGGTGCCAAAGGGCCGATCCAACGGGACCCCAGCCCAACTGCCGTATACGCTATGAGACTGAATTAGCGAACTGTGCGACTGATATCTAAACCAACAAGAAACAAGAAACCGTGTCAAGCATTGTGTGTATGCTCATCCTATGGCCTCGTCTTCTCTACATGGATCCTTTGGACGAGGTGGTTGGTGGCGTTGCTTGGGCGATTGTCCGATGGAGCACTAATATGGACGCAGATGAGATGAGTGCATCGTGTAGGACTCATCCATGTAAGATGACCCAAGTAAGTGCGTTCTCATCCATAGGAAAGGAATGTCTCGGTACTGCGCACGTTACGAGCCGGTTTGCCGGATGGACCTCGAAGCGCTGCGTCCTCGTGGGTAAAGGGAATCCAGAGTTATGTCAAATTCTCAACCAATCCTAATCTCCGCATCCTATCCTGCCCACTGTCCTCCCTCTCTGAATGCCCTACATTCCAACCTTAGCCCGAATCCACGCCATCAGCCGTCCACAAAGCGCCCTAAGTAGCGGACCAAGACCCAGTATCCCACGCCACACTCCCATAGCAATTACCACAATCTTCTCCCGTATAGCGCCTGCAAAAGATACGATTCCGTTCTTAGCAGCTACCACTAGCCAAGTAGCTGCGAGGTACGCAAGCCATGGCACGCCGATGATGACGCATAGGAAGAGGACGACTTGTAGAGAGCGGCCGATGATGACGAGCCAGCTTGAACCGCTTGGTCTTGCGCCTGGGCTGGCCCCCGCACCCGTGCCCAGTCTGGTCCGTCTGCCTGCAGAGTCATAGAACTCAGGTAGATACGTAGTAGACTGCGGATGTGGACGGCGATTGGCATGAACTCGTGGCAGGAGCGGTTCGCGCTCAGCTGATATGCGATGTACTCGGGCAGTCTGATCCGAAGAACAAAGAGGAGGCACGGCGACAGCTGTATTGGCGTAGGCATCATTGAGGCGTCCAGAGATTTGCGGCATATATGGGGCTGGAGGTGTATGTGCGCTGGTACCATAGCCCTCCTGAGGGATATCGATGTCGATGCGGACGGGTCCTGGCTGCCCGTACCGTCCCGCGGTCAGCGAGCTCTGCGGTGCTGCAGCAGCAGCGGTATACTCTTCAAGCATGTCGCGATAGACCCCAGAGTCGAATCCCATCTGTACAGCATACATAGCCAACTCGTGGAGTGAGCTAGACTCAATCTTCCTTTCCCTCTGACGACCATGCCCAATCTTCTTCCATACGTTAGCCCAAGTGGCCTGCAGCCAGTGCTTTGGACAATGCACCGGGTATCTAACGTTGGCCCATATATGGCGCTTGAATTCCTGGCAGGAGCGCAGGCGCAGCGTAGGCGTGGCTGTTCCCTCGACGAGGCTTTGGGCGGGATGGACGGGGACGTAGTCGTGCAGTGCGTGACCCCGCTTTCGGACCCGCTGGTTGATATCCGTACCTCCACCAAAAGAGGTGAGCTGAATTGGAGTTAGCACAGCTCGCAATTGATCTCCGAGATGGAACAGGGTAGTGGGCAGGGAGCGATGGAAGTATTCTTTGATCCACTAAGTACTGTAAAAGGGAAGCCATCGAACTCTTACAATCAGGATAGTGATGTTATCAGTGACGTGCTTGTCGCTGGTCAGGACGAGCACAGGGTGGCCGAAACATCTCTCGGGAACGGTGTGATATGCCGTGAGTGTTTCCGAGGGCTCGAGATGTGCTTGTTTGGGCAGCCACAGGATCGTCCCGGGTGTGAATTGCGAAGGGGAAAGCATTATGCTTGTGGTAGGTGGACGAACGGAATATGGACTGAGTATGCTGACGAGTGGGGAAGACTTTGTATGAGTAGCATCTAGCAATCTGACCGATACACTTCAGAGACATGACCTGATAACACAGTGCTCCGCCCGCTTCGACGTGGCGTTACTCTGCGCGACATGCCGCAGCCTTGTTTCACAGTAAGGCAGACATGTTCGACTGGCCAGTCAAGAGCGGACATGCTGTTTGTCGTGCCATTTGAGCGGCAACGCCGCTCGTCAAAGCCACCACGAGATGAAGGTTCCACAGTGCCGGGAGAGCACCCATCTCACGCTTCGGAAAAGCAACAAGAGCGAGATCACGAGAGGATATGTCCAGGCCAGCGCTTTCCAAGGTCCCGTTCTTGCTGCGCCGCGAGGATACAAGACGTCAAGGGCCTATCGTATGCGCCACCGAGGAGTTCGATTAGGCGCCGAGGCAGGGAACGAGGCTGTGGAGGCTGTGACATGGCGGAAACTCATGACGGGAGTACTAGGTGAGTGAGCGGAGTACTGGTGCAAAGATGTGTATCCAGTGTAGAAAGGTAAGAGATCCATGGTCGAGGTACGGGGCCGCACGCCGCGCTTGTCCGCTCTTGGGCGCCCTAGCCGCCCCAAGTGCGTCACGTGCACCGCCCCCGCACCCTTCGAACACTAGCTCCCTCCTCCGTCTCCGATAAACCGATAAGTAGTTCAACCTCGTTAATCTTCCAGAGAGCATTGTTGTACATAGTGATCGGTGTTGACGAAGCCTGTCAGTTTCTGGTTAGGTCCATGACGTCAAGGATCGTTGCTTCAAAAAGATGTTCGCCTAGCTATACTATGACACTCCCATTCCTCACAAAAACGGAATACTTCAACCACACAAAAAGCCATAATGACAGCGTGCATATCGATATCAAGCGACATCCCCCTAATGCCCACCCGGGGCATCCAACCACTTTTTTCTCCTCAGCCTCATGAGGTACATTCGGTGCATGCCCTCAATACGGTCCGCGCTGACCTCCGCTGCTAACCCCGGATTCACTGGGATCCATAGTCGAAAGCCAACCATGACTTCGATTCCTTCGGGATGTAGCCAGACGACATGCTCGAGGTACGCGCGTCGGTTCTTGATTGAGAATGGGAATTCTTGGAGAAAAGCGCGTTGCCAGCCGCGTTGTGGTATGTACTAGAATGTTCAGGTCAGGAAGAATTAAAAGAACTTTCTAGGGAAAAAAGCGATAGGTAAATAAATCGGTATCCTCTTTCCTGTCCTGGACTCAACGCTATTCCGTATTGATGTTTGTTGCTGATGTATTCACCGGGATCCAAATCCAAATGCTGACGCTCGAAAGAAGATGAATCTCTCCAGGAAAGACCCAGGTTCCTCGGTACCGAACGTCATTTCCCTCGGGCTCCTCATTTTCTTGTCTGAAGTGGTGCTGCCGACCTCTCTGAACAACATGCTGGAGGTGCCGATCTGCAGAGAACAGAGTTCAGTAAAGCAGTTATTCGAAAGAAAATCATGAGATGAGCATATTGATAGTCCTACTCGATACTTTATAGTACGCTACCCCGAACAGCGCTGGCTTTCACCGTCCTGTCATCGAGGTCTTTTCACCAAAGCGATCGGGCACAAACGCCAGCGCTTCTGCTTGGAACGTTGACTGGGATCCAGACATTTTTCCAGAGGGGGAATCTAATGCTTAACATGCCTATGATATACATGCGCTGTATCCGGTATTGTATATTGTTTGCAGCTGATTTGGGGGGATCGCGGAGGTCGTCCACTCACCTTCGCTGTAGGATATGCTATCCAGGAGGTCATTAGCATCTATCTGTGAAGATATGAAATCATTTCGCGAAGAGATTCGAGTCCAAGTCACTCAATCTGAATAGGCTCTCACATCTACTCGTGCCTGCATCGTATACATGATGTCGGTGCAGCATGCCTCGTCAACAGATCGTCGATTTTCGAGAAGTCTTGAACGTTGACGCGTTCGCCACCAGACCACGTGTGACGACTATCCTCGGCCATGTTGCTTTGTTCTCCCAAAGTCAATTGTACATCCACCACCACATGCGCTGCACCGGGATCCGAAGCTTAACGAGTAACGGTCCGAGCTCATCGGGAGATGTAAAAGTCTTATGCTTGATGTAGCTAGAAAAGAACGGTACTGGGAGAAGGTGTGATGGCCCTAGCCAACCTATCTGATGAAGACACTAGAAAGTGAAGGTCAGCATACGATCCTTCTAAACAAGACGCTGCCTTGAGAGATAAATGTCCTCGTGCTATAAGTACTCTTGTCCCAATGTTCGTTGCCACTGCCGCTCGCGACGACGCCGCGTCTGCCTCTCAGCGCGCCGCTCTAATGACGGTGTGTCTTGGAGGTCGATATGGCCAATTCTGAACAGGAATGTATATGTATACAGTTGAGAGCCTTGTTGGAGCGGAGACAGTATCCACCGGAACGGCATGGTACTTGCGTGGCCGTGAACCCCAGTGATGCAGGAAGATGTGCTGAAAATTCTGGTCCCAGCCAGCTTGGACAAGACGCTTCGGGTTTGGAATTAGCAAAAGGTCTGACGACAAGAGGTCTCGGAAGAGCGAAGAAGGAAGATATGTCCCATGGCAAGATGCTGCTAGATAATAAGGCGAGAGTCTTCTTAGATGCCTCTCATTGCAATTCCAGGTAACTAGTCCAGAGGTAATATTTTAGCCTGAATGCATATCATGCAGACGTGTTACGTACCGATCATCGTAATGTCACCACAACTACCGTCCTCCACCCCGATGCACCAAGTGCAAAAGATCCGGTCGCTTACTATTGACCGGAATCCATAAAAGCCGATCGAGTCCCCGGGGCCCGAGGATTATAATATACATTCTTGTTCCTGGCATGGTCCGGGAATGGACGTTCCCGTCATAACTTTCATCTTCACCACTCCATCCAATTTGGAAAATATACTGTAGGTACTCGTAAGCTTAGAGCGCGACACAGTGGCACTGAAAAGAAACGCATAATGAGATCTGGGTGTGTCTTTGCAGTATTTGGATAAGTGATCACTCCAGGGTTCGTAGAGCGTGATCAGACTCTCAAACCGTCCTGTATTGTTGATCGAAAAGCATACATTGAGACAGAGTGGCGTGGAGCCATGCGCCTGATAGGCGGTGAAGTAGGACAGCAGTGACACGTCTTCCGCACGGGTCTGCTACCAAATGACATACGAAGCCCCTCGGTCGGTGCCAGATGATCGGGGGGATTCAGAGAAACATGCGCCGTCTCAAGGCTCCGACTCCAGAGTGAGTGGGTTCACCTACTCCTTTTGCACACTGGAACCCACAGTTTGATGGACACGAGTAAGAGTAAAGCCAGAAAGGTAGTGGTCCGTAGTTGGTACGCGCCTTTTCGCCCTACAACGTAACGCTCAGTAGGCGGGCGTTCCCAGCCATGCGTATACAGCCATCCCCACTGGCGAACGTTCTGGAGTCGTCAGTCAGTCATTGGTGAACATCTTATGAATAACCAGTAGAAATCTCAGGCGACTATCAATGGAATGGAGAGCGCTCTTTCGTTCTGTGCATATTATGTTTGATACTGCCGGCCGAGTCTATTCCACATAGATTCAAATATGCTACGTAGCATGTCATACCCACAGGCGGCTTCGCTTTTGCCAGGTATCGAACCCCGTGATTCTACTTCCTTTCTTGGCCTTGTGTACAGGAGTCCAGATGCGAATAGCACATCGGTCGTCGATGTATGTTAGGTGTTTTCGGTAAGGCTGGCAGCCTGGCTGGTCGATGTGAGGATCCCGGCGGTGGAAGTCGTAGTTTGGCCTCCATCCCATGTGGGGAACAGGCTAGAATGGACAGGTCAGCATGATGAATGAGGATAGAATGAAAAGTGACGAGTCAAGTAGGTTGAGGAGACACATCCAAGGCCCGAAGCAGGTGTAAAGATGATGCTACCTAGGGTACTTGGCACGTGAAAAGGAGCGACGGGAAACAGCAAACGAGTGTGAATTTGCAATCCAGACATGAAGATTCCGGATGAGAGAGCCAGCTACGATACACCGGCCCATGTGAGATTGTGAAATGCCCAAGGAAACACCGCGCAGTTCGAGCCCTGCTGCCTGCCCATGCGCTGAAAACCCCACATTTGGCCGCTAACCGTATCAGGAAGATGACGTAGGATCGAGAAAGTACACAAGCAGAGCCTGACCCGGAGGGGTTCTGACGAAATGCCGCCACATGTACTTCGGCATCTTTGCACTCTTGTGGTTGTGCACCGGCATCCATAGGGACAGATGACGCCTATCGCCGTGCTTTGAATTCCTGACACTGGTGTCATGACAGCTATACCAGCGAGTCGTTCGATAGCGCAACATATCAGACAGCCCATGCTGTTGATCGTGAAAGTGTGAAGACCAGCCTCTGTTGACAACACACTGCAGTTTGTTTAGTTGGCTATAGAGGCTACGCATTATACATCTCTCAAGCTCATGCACGAGCTTGTCCGCTTCCGGCTTGTTATGCACCGGAATCCATTGGACACATTGCAGGCGAAATGGTCTCTGCGGCATGGGGCGTTCAGAAGATCGTGTGGTAGTTCGACGACAAAGGTATCTCTGGCTCGATCTCAAGTGAATTTCACCAGCTGTGACATGGAGTCCGCATGCCGACCAGCCTGTATGGAGCACATCCTATGTAATTCTCAATTAGCAAGTTGTCTCGCATCTGACGTTGTGTTGCAGATAACCAACGAAAGAAACCCGATCATTCGGTGGTGTTGACAGTCCGCGTGATATCCCAACTCCAGATGTCATTACATTCACTGGAGCTAAAGACCAGTGTAAACAGCATTCTGTTAGCAAACGCACCCAAAGAAATTTCGTAACCAAGGAAGGAGTGAATCATATCCTTCATTCACCCGTTCCCAGTGCACACCGGACGACTTTCGAACCTGCCTATTCCGACGACATTCCCGCTGCTACACGTTCGCCGGCACCCACAAATGCACCGGCGAGCGCATATAGCGAACGGGAGTACCCAATTTGCCAAGTTTCATCGTATGTCGCGTCCAGTACGAATCTTCAGTCAGCGGCATATGGGGTCGCCACTGGTCGTCGCTGCTGCAATGATCGTCATAGATCTGGTGGTTGATGGTTGAGGGATTGTGCTCGTATCTCCAGCCCCATTGCGGAAACCACTATACCCTGCATTAGCATTGTTATCGAGCTGTAAATGAAACGCAATGAGGAACCCGAAAGCTTTTGCTCCAGATGAGAAAGAAAAACCCTTAGTATGCGACATCCGATCCGTCTCGTACCGAGCACAAGGGTAGGCTCCATCCAGTATATAATGTCCACCAGCTTCGTCATTAGATAGGGCTCAACATCTACTGATGGATCCGCTGCTGATGCTAGACTTCAAAGTATCATGGCGTTAATACATCAACTTATTCACATTCCGACCTTCGTGATTGCCATCAAGGTCCTATCTATGCATACCAACTACCTCATTCTTAGGGATCCAAAGATTCCATGACCGGCCCCCGTGCCCAACACGGATCGGCTCCGGATCAACAACCAAGTGAGATGACCAGGTTATGCCCGTCAGCTTCGATCTGTCGTGCTTTGTTACGACCCCAAAGAGATTGGGGCTGACTCTCCAGGCCCACTGCGGGACGTACTATGTCGGGTGTTTGTTAGCGATTCTGTCCAAGATCTAGGTAGAAAACAGACGAACTGCACACTGCTGCGCTATCGATTTTCTCGTCCTCATCTTAATTTCTTCCGCTGCGCACCCTTCCTAACAGGAATCCATAGACGCCATGCATGGCTACTCTGGTTGGTATAGCGATCCCAACCCATACAAAGACGTATGTAAGCGATGTCGGTCATCTTTAATTTTGGTCCATCGTGTAAGAGGTAGTGGAAGAAGGAGTCAGGCAGTTTATGCCAGCTCCACTGCCGAACGTACTAGATTCCCATGTCTATCAGCAAGTCTAATGAAGAAGTCGATGACTCTGGGGTAGTTCCACATCTACAAACATAGGCCTTCTCATAAAAGAGTTGGTTCCGCCGCACACTTTGACTACCGGGGACCCATAGGCGCCATACGTGACCACTTCTGATGGTATGGCTGCTGGAAGTCGGCACACTAATCTGGTGTTCCGACCAGGCTATGTTGATGAATTTCAAGCTTATCCTACGGCGCAACACGCAGAGGACGAAGGGATCGGCCCGGTCGGTCCAAGTGAACTGAGGCATGTACTATGTGGTATGTCAGGTTCTTATCATATCCAATCCTATAGCAAAGTTTGACAATCTTAGTGGTCCCCCAGCCGAATGGTCCTGGTCCCGGTCCCATGCTCAGTATCTCTTCGCATGCACGGAGGTTTTCGAGACGCGCGAATTCATCTTATGGAGTCGTTGGGAACGAGAAACGCCTGGCCATATACCTATCGCGACACGTTTCCATCCAGCCTAGGTACGATCCTTGATCCATGTCAGCGTCACTCTGGATGAGCGAGGAACCAGCAATAGAGGTTGTCGGATACAGAACCAGTAGACAGTGTTCCCTACATGGTGAGGTTGTTGCCAATGTAGTAGATCAGCCCGTCGGCTTCCCGATCAGCGCCAACAGGTACGAGCGAGCAGAAAGAGTCCATTGTATGCCTCGTAAAGCCTGGCGGTGGTAGGTGATAGGGAGAGGGGCCCGGCCAAATGCAACGTGAACAGAATCTCCATCCGACCTGGATACAATGCTTAATTTTGTCAGCTTGATTTTGGAAAGAGAAGTGCAAAAGAGGAACCCCAAGACACTATTGTCGCGCATCGCCGTATCATGTCAGCGGACTCGGTATGACTGGAATGGAGAGAAATGACCTCCTTCCAGAGACTACATTTGTGCTCGGTCCCATAGACAATCCCAGCGACTGATCCGAAGGTGTGCTGACTAGTCTCGAAGTGAGCGGCGACAACAACAGCTGACGTCCAATCCTAGGTGAAATAACTGCAGCTTCGTCAGATCATTGGTGAACTTCTCAATGTTGTAAGCAATTTTCATCCACCTATTTACAACAAGAAACCTTAAAGTAGCAAATCAATCTTCGCGCGACAAATCATCACGATCCTTGTCCCCGACGTTGACAACCGCTCCTTCGGCATCCCGACCCTCGCCCACAGGGATCAGCATGCTATACGGCGAGTCTTCCCACCAGTCCGGAGTATCGCAGAACATCCAACGTCTCGCGAACCCTGGAGGTATGCGATACGCATGGACGCTGATGCCTGGGGAAAGCGCGTGCCATCCACCTTGGAGACGATGCTAATTTTAGAATTTTGTCAGTATCTTGCATAGTCTTCAGCGCAGTGTACCCAAGAACAGAAGATCATAATGAATCAGGTCAGGCAAGCTCCAGTGTGGCCTCGTGGCCCCAGATAAGCATGACTCTTATTCCCAGCTTTCTCGATTCCTCCGGGCTGTTGGTCTTCGCCTACAGAGATGTACATGCTGTACTGTAGGCCGCGACATCAGTCCGCAGTATCGCAAGACTGCAAACGTCGCTGCACGCAGTACTCGCGGACTTTTTTGCTGGGAAAAGTGGGCGCCATCCGGCTTGAAAGACATGCTTTGGTCTTGTTAGCTTTGAACTGAGCAAGAAAAAAGAACCAGGAGAAGGAATGAAGGAGTCCTAGGACCCAGTCAGAACGTCGATCGCGAATCCTTGTGGAAGGCGTCGCTCGCGGCGTGGACGCGATCTCTTATATCGTCACGACTCGTGCGATAAAATGCGAAGCTAAACTACTTTACGACATAGCGTGGCCGGAGACGAGACCTCGTGTAGAACATGAGCAAGAAAGATTCATAGGTCTTTTATACATGGTGCTCAACAAGGACAACGCGTAAGAGGGAGAAACTTGCATAGCCCTAGTCGACATACCAGTCGCCACAGACTTCGCAGTCGCAGCCATGTCTATTAGCAGGAACATGTAGAAAGGCAGTCGTACCTCCCATCGGATCATGGCAAAGCTGATGAGTGTACCGCGTGATGCACAGAAATCCACAGCTCTCCGGAGGCCGCAGATATAAGGCGTATTGTGACTCGTCGGTGAAGCGACAGCTGTAGGGGCCAGTAGACCAGCCTGTTTGACGTGAAATCTGCTCTGTTGAGTCAGAAATCATTAATGTGGTTTCGTGTATGTAGTAACGGGTTATTGCACCGCGGGCATCCCGGCGCACTCTTCAGACATGCTGTACAGCTGTATTCTCGGGATTTGCAGTTATCTCGATTGATTCAAAATATGTCGCCGAAGTCGCTGCAAGGTTTTGTACGATCGCCGAGTTCGAGGCGGAACGTCGCTATATCTTCGCCCACGGAGCAACGGATATTGTCTGCGATAGTGAGGGGGATAATATGGTCCGTAGACTAGGGCGATCCATCCTCGGTGGACAACATTGTGCTGAAAAGATCTGCATTAGCCAGGACGATTCAAAGTAAATTGAAAGAGAACAACTCCCAATGACATCATGCCGTGTATCTGTTCCATCGCATCTTCGCCACCACTCACGTTCAGGAGCAAGAAGCATACCGTCCATCCGGCGAACGGAATTTTCCCGCGCGTACAGTTCCTCTAGGTTCTATGGTATGGGACGCGCATCCAGTTGCGATCGAAGGCGAGTTCTGACATCGGCATTCTACTCTCGTGTTTAACGAATGCAACCCCACCCCTGGAATTGGACGTATAGATATCCCAGTTCTTATATCGTAAGATCAACCATCCTAGTTGAAGGACAACCTGAATTCCTCAGTCAGCTAGTGATGAAATACAATCATAACGATGCTTTCTAGCTCCTTCAAATTCCAGAGTGTGTACCGCTCATTTAAAGCGCCCTCTGCATTTTCCCATGTGGTTGCCGACCTGGCTAAAAAATTCATGTGCAGTCCACGCCCACCATTGCTCCCCGAGATCAACGCGTTCCAATATTCCACGTATGGTAGTGGCTCGGAACATGCAGGAAAACCAGATCAGTTGGTCCGTCGTACTGCCGATCCGCGGCCAGAAGGTGTCGTTTGAACAATGTCTCGACGCAGGGCGGGTCCAATGGGATAAAGATACTCAACCATCCTTGCTGGGAATATACCTATGTAGAAATCAGTGACGTTAACGACAACTTAGCTAAAGTAAACATGAATGAAAGACCACAGTTTGTATGATGTCGTGTAAGGGCCGAGCATCTATGTATCCTTTGTCTTCCTAGTGACCAAAGTTGTGCAGCTAGCAAGTCTTGAGGCACTCGGTTACTGGTGAATGCGTGTTCGTGATGTTTGTTTAGATTTGAGTAACATGTAGCCACAGATAGGAAGATAGAGCGTTCCTGGATGCGAATAGTTGCTGCTGGTGAGTACAGACGTAACGCCGGACTGTATTAAAGAGAGAAAGGATACAGCATACGCTGTAGCCAGCGACCAAATTTTACCGGGTAGACCATAGCGGTTGGAATCTATTCGAAGACGAGATGTACTATAGGCATAAGATCGATATCTGGCTACCGTCTGTGTCTCAAGCGTAGAAGTGATTTGAGAGCGATGGATGTTGAATATCTGGTATCGAGCCAGCCCTGCTGGAGGACTTCCTGTTTGGCCAAAATCTTCACGTTAGCCAAGATCAGAGCATCCGCGACGGAAGAATATTATACGAGGATGGCCAATCAGACATAGCGATAAAGGAGTGGCAAATATCGAACGTCCACAAATTCGGGCAGATCATCGTCCAGTACCACCAGAGGAACATATATGCAGACACGGCAGGGGCGCTCAGGATACTCTGGTAGTACCTTTACGAGGTACTCTATCCCAGGAATGTTTCGTAATTTGACCTGGATCATGCGGCGTAGTCGACCAGAAGGGAAGTGCGTGTAAAGAGCCCCGTCAGGCCAGCCATGTCCAAGGATACCCTATACCGAGAGTATTCATTAGCCTGTATCCTAAATGGAAGTGTAGACTGAGGTCAAAGCAGACGTGTCTATATTCATATATGCAAATCAATCTCAACGTCTTCTTGTCCGGGGCGATGGATGGAATCTGTGAAGCGGAACCTTCAAAGACATCAACCTGTTGCCAGGGAACGCACGGAGACGATGCGTCACAAGACACAGTTGGTTGCCTTTTGGTCCTCGAAGATGAAGCGTTTCGTACGGAGAATATGGCGAAAACTGGTTAGGTATCTTCCAACCCTTCTGAGGAATGTCCTAACCATGATAAGATGTCAGCCTAGGTAGCCGAAATAGCAGATCGGCGGATGAGTCCCTAGTGATGCTGTCAACGCTATTGACGTTCAGGAATACGCTTCGCGGAAAGCCTGTTTGTTACAAACTTGTGTCGAACCCTTTCCATAATGATGCATGCCTCTTGGCATGCGTGAATGGCAAGTTGAGAACGTGAATCCAGAATTGTGTTGAGTTGCCACGCGTGTCCCGATCAACCAAGTGGAGCCTGAACAGGAACGTGTAGCCACATTCTCTAGTGCACTTGCAACATGTCATCGAGGGGTTCCCGATAAGCACGGTTCCTGCTGGGGCACCTGATCAATTCTTGCTGTATAGTAGCGGGCGCTGGTGGGGTGTAGGGAACAGCCTCGTGGCGCACAACGTCGGCGTCGTTTGGACCAAAACCTCGCGTCTTCAAGCGGCGGATCGATGTCTGAGTGGTGTATATCGGATTGGTGGCATCTGTTGCCGGTGATAATGAGGTGGGAGAAAAGGCTGGACATTGAAATGATGACACCCCGCGGATGGAAGCCTGATCGATCAAGCTAATGAAACAACCAATGAGAGGGCTTGTTGGGCTTGCGTAAGCAAAAGTGTCACGTGTCAATGCGCTTCAACTTCATCCATCGGATCCAACTGAAGGTACGCTCAAAATGATTCTTTCAAGGCTTGCGTCTGCAAAGATACGTTGATGTAGTGGACCTCCACTTCCAAATGGCATCCTAGACATTTGTGGTCCCCACGCGCACACACCAGTTGAAGTCGCAGGCATTGAAAAGCTCGAAACGAGTCTCGTGGCGTACACGGCCTTCGAAGATTCCGACACCATGATTGAGGAGAAGATTCGATATGCTCTGGCTCTCTCATATGCTCCATATTTATCCAATTACGTATCGCTACCCACTCAGCGGATAGGCCAACCACATCCTCGTATTAGCTTCGTGCCCTCGAATCCCATGTTCCTCGGCCAAAATAGCGCCCTCGAAATCATGGTGGAAGAGCCTGACGCGAACCGGCTGCGGATGTGCAACTCCGAACGATTTGGCGGGCACCCACCCTTGCTGCAAGACCTCCTAACGCAATGTCAGTGTGCTTCTAAACATGTCCAGATGCTACTCGTGCGTGCGTCATATCGTTTGCGGTTTGTTAATTGCGCTCGAGAGATAGTAGTTGAGAGGTTGCTGGAGCATATACCGTCATCGGGTGACAGGGCACCACCATCCCTGCTGCAGGGTTCTCTGTTCGATTAAATACCTCAATCAGCAGATCTCAAAAAGCGCATCCAAAATTAAATGCTTTATGGGCCGAGGACTGGAATCTGTAAAATGCTCGCGAAATAGAAACCTTTGCGTCTTCCCTGCCTTCTGTAAGGAACTCGCCGAAGGCGATGAACAATATACATGACTTTCCCAGAACAAAACTGATACGTTGGGAAGGCTTCCCAATGAAGGCCTACGGCGCGCCATCCGTATTGTTCTACTACCTATTTGAAGCACAATATTGCGTTAGCTCCCCATGTCTTTGGTGGTCCCAATTTCATCCCTTTTTATCTTTCGGATCCACAAAGTATAATAACGTCTCTCATCCATAGATGATCAGGTTCTTGATCTGCTTTGAACCGGTATCATGAGGTATATTAACACTGACCCATCGAATCCTCTTGGCTGTGTTGATTGAGCCATCTCGAGTCGATGCCACGTGTATCCAATTCCCTGCGCAGGCCAATCATGGGCCAAATCCGGAACGATGTAACGGAAACTGATGAAGTAGCCTTCATCATGCCAGGTCCACCAACCGAAGAGATTCGTTTTCTGTTCCGGATCATGTACGTTAGCCCTCAGTCTTAGATATTTATTGCGTCGTATGACAGATCGACCAGTATAGTAGCCCCAAATGGCCTGTGAATCCCAAAAGAGATAATTGGCAATGACAAAGAAATAACGAAAGACGAAAGTCGACAATGATGCTACATTTGAAGACAACGAGTTTTTTGTAGAGTGCCGACTCCAGAGGATGCGAACTTGATGCCTGGAACGATTCAAGTCAAGGCTTCTGACAGCGATCCCGAATACCGTGCCCGTTCAATGGGAGTGGAAGGTAGCATTGATGGGGAATGTCGTTGTGTGCAATCCACGTGGACATGCATGCAAAGCGAGCCTCTGCGTGTTGAATGAACTGGCTGCCACAGTGTGTCATCGACCCATCCGTACTGCAGCCGGACCTGTTCAGGATGATCAGTCGCGCATAGAACTCTACAAATATCTCAAAAGATGAAGAAGGTAGCGTGGGACCTGAGAAACAACTCTGAAGCTTGTGGCGCATTGCTTGAATGAGACCAGGAGCACAGAAAAAGTGCCCGAAAAATCATTCCTGCAGCGTTGCTTCAGGCGTAACATTCTCGGCCAGCCCGTGTGAAGTCGTTCGAAGGCCTTCTGTTGCATGAACCCAACGTCGACAACCCTGCTATTTAGGGCTCCGCGCATAGAGAAACGTTGCTTCACAGATTTGGAACCTTTTTGGGTATAGTAGGCGCATACACGCTAGAAATCCCCGGTATGAGCAGTCATCCAAAGGCAATTATCGCGAGAAATGGCGGATCTTCATCCGTCCGAACGGAACGCACAACGTATTCGATTGAGCTACCGTGCGAAGTGGAAGTGACCGTGTGCGATGGGTAACGTGGGCAATTGACATCGAGTTGCAAAATTCAACGGATGATGGGTGAGCATGGGCTCAGGCAGTGCATGCGGGGTACCCCTCGCCCGAGCGGGAATTACTCAGCGTTTGAGTCACGTGCCTCTGTACAATGGCAACCACGTGCCAACCTTGGAACTTCGACCATCCGACCATCAGATTACTTGCTCTGCTAAGCATGGGACTGGAAAACATCGAGACATCTACATTAGGACATGGACTAAACGTCCTCCAGCTGTCACGGGTCTACTTCCTACTCAACAATCAGCGCATACTCAAGCAGATTGCAAAACAACTTCCAGATAGCCCTAGCTAGAAGGCATATTCTTACCTATTTCATCCCAATGAATCGATTCCCGTAAATCGCAACAGAATTGCACATCCTCACGGCCCTTCCTATTGAGCGGTACGCCGATATAGTACTTCGGTGGGTGTCGTCTGTTGATCAAGATGGACCGAGTAACTGAACGGTGTGTATACAGCACCCTTTCACTTATTGCTTTGGTGACGTCCTTGAGCCAGTCTGTATGCCGACGCTTGCTGGTCCAACCAATCTGATGGATCTCCTAAATGTTCAGCACGAGTCAGCATCCAAATGTGTCTCCGACTGCATGACTAGAGGGCCCGAATTGTCCGAATGATGTAGCTGAACGGGTGCGAAGAGACAGTAGAGCGCGTCATAAGTACATGCAAGCCAGTGGAAATGACCGGGTGCTCGGCGTCTCGTTCATTGTTGACTTTAAGGTTATGGGAAACAGCAGCTCGAAATGTAGGATTTCATCATTCAAACATATGCCAACATCAAGAATTACGCATACTTGGAAAGAAGACCGGTCTTCCCCATATTTCTTCTGTACAAGCGTCAGCATATGCTCCAACAGCACCAAAGTACGAAGATGAGGCTCTTCACCGTGAGTACTGGAATTACCACGCCCCCACTCCACTATAGCTCTTCTCGTGAAGCAGCAGGAATATCCGTGATGCAAATCCATGCGGTTCACTGGTATACCTATTCGATAACCATGACGTGACACTCGGCTGCCTACGACGGACAACCTAATGATGCGAAGATTATGGTGTGTGTATAGAAGCCGATGCTGGATTAAATCGGACACTTGCCAGAGCCAAGCTTGATGGTTATGCGCGTTCACCCAGCCAATCTGGTGTATTTCCTGCTCAAATGAAGATTGTCAGCCTTCCTGGGTCAAACCGAGCTAAAGTCTGAACGTCGCTGATGATAAAGTATTGATGAAGATACTCCCAAAAAGGCAGTCGCGGACAGTGGCTCTTCGAACCCATGGTGTCGAATGTTGTATAGTCGCTGATATCGAGGTGTGAATATTGTGCGGACGATGAAGGGCCGAAGGTCGTGGAAGCTCCTTGACCAACAGGCCGTAATTGTGTCCAATCAGCCAATCAGCCTGGAAAATAAACTGTCGCCATCAAGCATGTTAGCGGAATGCAAGACCAAAAACATATCTTAAAACTCGAGTGAAATTGCCACCGTCCCTAGATCTAAATCCACTTATGTAAGTTCATGCAAGCCTTCTCGTGCACCGGTACCACCAAATACATTTGCGTAGGCATTGACGGCCGTGGACTAGGAGGAATTAACAGAGCAGGGTCCCGTCCGCTCGAACGGATCGAATGTGCGGCATAAAACATCCCGAGTTCCGCCTATCTTGAGAATTTGGTCGCATATATAGCGCAAGAGCGTTCTGTGGGATCATATGAGGCAAAACGGAGTTATCTCGGCGGAGCAGGAGGGGGTCCGGACGTCCGCTCGTGCCACGGCAACCCCTCTTGCCATCTGAAGAGCGAGCTGCGGTTCATCCAGCCGACGTGGTGTATGCGCTACTCCTTGGATCAGCTCCGTCGAATAGGATTTCTTTAGTCCATGAAATGTAGGAAAAAAGTCCATAAAATGTTTCAGTCCAGGGAAAAAGATAGAAGTTCGGACTGGTGGTGTTTAGTATTACTGAGTAGCCGTGGACAACGTGGCGAGTCGACCATGGCCCCAAGCATGCGGTTCCTGTCCCAATCATATGGGGATTTCAGCTCCTAGGAGGAATCTGACGTGGCAAGCCAGGTTTCCATGCCTCAGTGACAGGAACACATATCTGGAGTGTGTTGGGATTACCGATGAGGATATGCTCAACGCGTTCGTCGCAGTCAACCCTTCTTTGCGGACCTGTCCTGAAGTAGGTCCCGCCGGGTCTTCGCGCATGGCGTCGCGTCACATGCACTGTCCGCGGACGGTCCTATATATCGAATCAGCGACCTAGCTTGATAGCGCACAGGTCAAAAGTATGATAGGTTTGACATATGGAATAAAGTAGCTCCTCTGATACTACGTGGTCATCGACGTGCAAGCGAGTTGATAACATAGAAAAAAATCGAACGTTGTCAGGTCCCTAACCCTGCCAATGGCGGCTGACCGGCGTACACGGCTCATACAAGGCATCACAAACTAAACGCGGACAACGTGTTCCAGATCTAGAGCAGAGCACAAACTCGCGATGGCTGGTGGTATAGTAATCGTGGCCGGGCTGTCGAACATGATACCGTGTGGTAAGTTTTAGACCAATTTGATGCATATCCTGTTCAATGAGTGAGCAACGCCGTATACAATCGCAAGCTGATGAGGCAGAAGATGAATTTCAATGTGAGACATCAATAAACAAGGGAACAGTAGAGAAGTCGTCTCGAGACAACAATGAGCGGTCCAGGACCGAAGAAACATCTGGAGTATGGCGGGATGTCCTCAAGTTTGAGTCTTCTGATTGCCACTGAGAGCGTCCGGGTGTGACTCCCTCTTCTCTGGCCAGTCCCGGCTGACACGTATGCAGGGCCGCCAACCGTAGCGTGCCAACAAGACCTGACTATGACGACAGCGTGAATGCCAGCAACGCCTGCGGTTCTTATGACGCATTGGGTCCTGTGTGACTGACGATTTTCGCATGATATATACTACGTGGGCGTCTCCCTGGCGAGAAATCAGTAGTGGGTGGTGAATGTTTTGTGCGCGATGAACATTGCGTCAAACGTATCCTAGGGCTCACGGCTCGAGCTGAACTGCCTATCGACCTGGCGGACGTGAAGACTCGAGGGTGAAGGAGGCGACGGCTATGCTCTAGGGGCCTCATCAGATCCCGATCGACTAGAGGTAAATCAATCATGGCCCCAGACTGGAAGGTGCAGCTGTTGGATATATAGTCCAATAAGCACCTGCAGCTAGTGTGCTAGTACTTTTGGCTGTGTGGTCCATCAGTAGCTTCGTTCGTAGGTCAGCTTTACTGTTTTTAATTCGTTAATATTTAGCCATAGCTCATCACTACACATGATAGAGGGCGATCCACCCTTGGCTCTCCTTCATATCAGTGATAGTTTTGTGATTCTAAACCAGAGCATCATCGAGCATGTCCATTGTATCCTATCTCTAACTGTCAGCACAACCTTGCTCTACTCGCCTCGATATAAGCCCTTCATGAGATTTCTAAAAAGCCCGTCCCGGCTGGAAGTACTTATTGTGTTTCGTCAATTCCTTGTAGCAAGGGGCATAGATGTAGCACATGCAGTGACCCCTGTTTGCAACCCCATAATGGGGGAGCTCATGCATTTGACCTAAATCGCCTGGCTCCATCGACATCCATTGTGCCTTCGTCATGGAAAATCTTGCACGGATTTCGAGATGGCTGAGCCATCCCATCTGGAATAGGGTTGGACACTATCAAATATGAATTAGCCTTCATTTTAGCTCTGAGTACACGAGCAGCCTTCATTTAGGCCCTCAAAGACAGGTTTCCAGTGTGTTTTTGACGAAGACCTCCGGGTTCCAGGAACGCGCTTCATGCTGCTCGGGTTGGCAGCTCCTATGCTGACTATCAGTGCAATCCACCATGTTCTTACCTCTCAATATGTCCCCCACCCTGGGAATGTACTGCTCTCTATCAGCTGTTCCGTGTGGCAAGGAACGAGCATGCGGCAAATTGTATCTCTCCTGTTTGCGAGCCCGCGGTGGAGCAGGCGGTGCACTTGAAATGGATAGTCGATCGTTGTCCCCGGCCAGACGTAGCCTAAGCTGGAAAGCCTCTCGAGTACCTCCTGACGGGCGAGCCAGCCCGATTGAATGAGAGCCAAATGCTAGATCCATACAGAGTTAGCCTGCTGTCGCCCTGGAATACACAAGTGATCTCTTCTCGATGTTTTTGAGAGGACTTTGTAGTATCTGTTCGAGAAAGATCTTCCGGTCCCAAACACATCTAGGCTCTCTGCGGACCAAACTCGAGGTCCAAAACTAGCTGAGCTCACTACAAGTTCCGCGAATTCTTCATTCGAAATCTTGACCGCGCCTCTGCCATGGCAGCGATGCTTGACGCTATACGAAGCCGCCTAGTTGTCTCTGGGTACCTCCTTATCCTTCCCTCTGCGAACAGAGTCTGGGGATATTTCACCCTTGAAGCCTGAGCAAGAGATCTTAGCAAATGAACCCCGTAAGCGTACGAGTTGCGCAAAGCATGTTCGAGCCCGTGCCCCAGGATCTTTAGAGCGCGGTACTAGCCCTGTGGAGCAATTCTGTAAAATATTTGCGAGTGTATCGCTGGCGCAGCGATCCCGAAGCCTCATTCTTGTCTGCGGGTACCACCACTCCAAGGATCGGCGTCTGTATTGGATGAAGTGTTGGAGCAGATAAGGTGCGAAAGTACTCTAGAATCACGTTCCCACCTAGGTACGTCAAGGTCGCGCAGAATGAGTCAGTGGTGGCCGTGTGTGGAGGATGCCATGTCTTATGCGAGGACCGGAGACACTCTCCTACGTGTGGTTGAGGTAATTTTGCGTACAGTATTGGCAGCTCAAGATCCTCTTCTTCATCCGCTCTATGCGAGCTCTGTTGCGGAAGTGCTTGAATTGATGATTGTGCGACAGTGAAGTCTCGCGAGGTGCATGCGGGGTGCTAAAATCTTGGCAGAACGGCATGACGTCACCCCTCAGAAATACTATATACGAGAACCTCAATGTTACTATCTCCAAGGATCAAATTTGCGCCAGAACCAGTAGTTGAAAAACTTCGGGCTTTTGACGCATTTATGAGACCAACTGCGTGCTACCTAGATGATTACGTATCAGTATCGGTATTGCTCTTTTCGAATCTCGACCCCAGATCAGAATCCTGGCCAGGGTTATGCGTCCCATTCCTGGATATTGAGCGGCGTCCCGGAGTCTGTGTATATCAGCGACTTGGAGAAAGCACACAACCAGCCAGATGGTATCTCGCCCTCGAGTTTCACGGCTTCGCGGCGGGGGTAAGCCACTCGTGCTCCAAGACTTGAATCTGAGAATCGAGATTTATCGAGTCCCATCAATTTATGTCTACAATACACCCATGACAACGTCGGCTTTGGAAAAACGAGCGTTAAGTCTGCTGAAGAACTAGATTCTCGAGAATCTGCTAGGGGCGGGGCGCACGATCTGCGAAGTGACTGGTCAGTCGGATTGTTCTCCACACACATTTCCGTCTCCTGTATCTAAGCCCTTCAGTACCTCGGAAAAGTCAAGGTCTATCTGACCCTTTCCGGCATGTCACTTGGTGACTGAGAGGTAGCACAAAGGGAATGTGTCGCTCGTGGAATAAGCATCGGACAACACGAGTGGAACCAATTGCCCGGGTTGAATCAGTAATTTTACACTCGCAGACTGCTCTAGACGACGGCATGTTCGGACTCAGTCGTCACGCATCTGGACCGGGATCGTAAGCGAATAGTACCCCCCGACGGTCGGCGAATAGTCCTTGGAAAGAAGATAATGCACGCCAAATGGGCCAGGATGGTAGCCGCGCTTCGTCTGGGACAGCTCGTAACCGACGAGTACCTTTGGAGTGTGATTCTGTCCGTGGTTCCGAGCCTGCCAGCCCACGTTCCACGTGAACTATTGCATACATCGTCAGCGTATGGATATTGGGAAGTGGAAACAGAAAAGGTGTGCAAAAGCCGACAAGTTGTAAGACATCCGAGGACCACTGAGGCACTCGAGGGCTGTAGACTAGAGTAGACACCAGGTAGTAATTGGCGTCCCGGACATAGCCGGGTGACCACGTCTTACTCGGTGCATATGATCGCGGAATGTCGACGCACTGGCGTCACTGCTCCAAGCCAGTGTACACCCTGCCTTCGGTAGCGAGTATAGATGACGGATAATTTATGAAATTTGCTCGATCAGCATCATCACAAACCAATAACGCTCAGCATGAACTCTGCTACAAATCCTGGAGATTATCCTTTAGCGAAGTTATCCCTCAGCGGGAGGGCGCAGAACAAGAACGTCCACTAGCACCCCGTGTCATCCAAGCACTGAAGGAATCCCACGTGCTGTCTATGAGGAACGTAACTAGGTGGCTCCCGGTGCGGAAAGATATACGTCTCCACCTCCTCTGCTAGAGGCTGCCAACCAAGATGCCAAAACATCTATAGCAATTGCCGGATTGGCTTGGCCTCTAATTCTCTCATTGTTATGAATCCACGCCCTGCGCCTCGAGTAGAAGTCGTCCGAGATGGTAGATCATCGTTGACGGGGATTCTTAATGTTACAAATCTGCCCTGCTTATACGCGAGACCCGGGGCGCGCATGGTGTGAATGTGGTAAAGTAGCACGCTGCGTTGGCGCCGGTGGCATTGTAGCCCTTCCGCTTCCCGTATAGTAATCCAACCCCATTGTACTCTCCACTATACATTTAGTTGTTAGTGTATGTACGGCGTTCGGTGAGTTTTCTAGGTAGCGAAAAGACGAAAGATATCCCAATATTGCCTAAATAAGTGAACAAGTTTGCCGAAGTGATTGGCGAGCGGTCAACAGGCATCTTCCCATGTGTTCTACACGATTCCCGCGGAAACGACAGAAGTACTCTCCACGACTCATGGTCCGGGTGATGTAATCGGTATACATACTGAGTAGAAGAGGAGTCTAGCGCGGTGCTTGAGATCGATCATTCCCGACAGGGACGATCTTACAGTAGGCGGCAGGAAAGATTCTGGTAAACTCCTGAACGTAACGCTTGTAGTATGCACGGCCATCGGTCAGTGAGAGATAGCTTCCAGTCGTCCATTCGAGACGGAACCGTGGGTCGAGTCGGCGCCATCCTGTGTGCTGGAGTGTCTGCCGCAAAACGATCGTCAACATGCGTTCAATGACTGTCAACTCAGAATGCTTCGTGCGATAGGTCGACCTGTCGCGTTGACCTTAGATGGGTCCACAACTCGGGGATACTCTCGCTCTTTGTTGCCAGTGAGAACGTCCTTCGGTTGTAAACCCTTGGAAGCGATTGACGTCAGCTGATGACCAGCTGATGACGCGCACATGGATATTCGACCAGGACACTGAGCTAGCTAGAGCTACCACATAGACATGGTGTTTCGAGCTTGAGATTCACGGAACGCCTGTCGAAGCCTGTTCCGATCATAGGCAGCAATGCCAAGCAATATGCGGGGGAAACGTGCGGGGTTCCATCTTGAGAAGCTCAAGCCAGGTTGAATCAGCTAACATAACCTGTGGAATTGTCGAGAGCAGAATCGTTGTCTGTAAAGCAAGTGCGATCAAGTCAAAGTATGGGTCCACGGTCTGCGTTCAATATTCGAAGACTGCCAAGAGCGTCACGTGCTTCGAGACGCACGACCTCTCCGGGTGTCTGTAACTCCAAATGTGCAAAGGAAACTCCGTTACTTGCCATAGAGATTCTTAGATGAAGAGACATATCTATATTTTATAGGGATACTTTGTTGAAAGGGTCGAGCACGCAACTCGACACCATTAGTGGGGGTTTCAAGAACCTCCATAGTTGAGGGAGTAAGGTCCGGGGTAGAGAGAGGATCCCATGAATTGTCAACATAAGTTGCTGGTTCTATTCACCATTCCTACTAGTTTGGGTACGAGTGAAATGGGATGCGCGGTCCCGAGAAGTCAGAATCGAAAAACCGCAGTCACACCCTATCCTTTCACCCCCGCAAACTTTAGCAAGTTAGCATACATTTCACTTCAATGAAAACCTTGACCATACCTATCTCCTATCGGGGCAAACACTTCGCGCCCTGGGGCCCACCGGACAGGAACAAGTAAGACGAGCAAGACGTCCTCATCGAGCAACCTGTTCTCATCGATTTCGGTGAGAAACCGCATGTATGCCGGATTCTCGCGAGATGCATAGTAGGAGTCGCTGTAAGATACGTACAAGGTCATCGAGTGCAACCGCCATCCAGGATAAAGGACAGTCTGTCATTGAGAATTGTCAGCATATGATGGTTACGAAAAGATTCAAGTTCTAATATCCTCGTGTGCCCAATGCCTTGAAGAAGGGCTTGTGCTCCATCGTCGATTGTGTATCAGGGGCCTCATCTCTCAAGATCTGTCTGAAGTCAGCCTGTCCACCCAAAGCTCCCGCGAGCTTTTGAGAGGGGTTTAATTCCTAAAATCTACCAAACAACAGCGGACGGAACCTAACATGAGTGAACCCAAGATCTAATCTTCTCGGGCGAGAAATACCCCTTGTCAGCATCTTACGTACGAGAACACAATAAGACGGGGACGAAAAAACAGGGCGACGGAAAGAGAGGGGGATGTTTGCATTCCTGCGCCACTTGATAGAGCCAGCCCAAGTTGGTTCAGATGTGAATAGGCTCACTCGGATTGGCTCCGTGATATTGAGTTGTACCTAGCACACTCTGCAGCGATCAACTGTCAGCATCCCAGAGACAGCAAAACAACGACGCTAGCTAACAGAACAGCTGTTGCAATACGCCCAAGCGTGGTCTCCAGTGCTCTAGACCATATTCGTACTCCTATAAGGGGCTCGTAACCAGATATCCCTGCCCGACTCAATCCACGTGAAGAAGTACTGATATCCGATGTAGGCTCTCGCTGGATCGCGTAGCACCATCCACGATAGTTCTACCGTATCGAAATATTCCTGTTCGTTCCAGCCCTCCTGGGAACCTTCTGCATACATCGTTAGCCAGAGGATCCCATAATCGTCTGAAATCCTTGTAGGTCCCTCAGACCATCCACGTAAATTCGTCATGACGAAAACAATATCATAGCTTTATCTAATCTCATTGTGTAGCTTTGGAAGGCTCATTTCCGGTAATGGGGATGATAAGCCATATTTTCTGATCATTGTACCCCCAAATCTCTCGCATGGTGGCTTGCATACTGTGCACGACCTTGGGCCCTTTGTATTCCCTTGCACGTTCGCGCCTCACCCATCGATTGTATCCCCAGCCGTAGAGCAATAGACCCTGTCGTTACCTATCAACAAGCATATAGTCGAATGGAGGAAAATTCAGTATCAAAGATCCCAGACACCAAACTTCTCAAGCCGATCCCTTACACTTTACCCCAGCCGGTCCTTTCCAAGTTGGAATTTGTGGTATCAGAAAATTGGGGCTGTCTAGAACCGAGGAAGATATGAGCCAGATCTTAGTGCGAGTATCCCGATATAGAGACCGGAATGTGTAGTTGATACCCAGTCCCTAGATCAAGGTGCCAATGCATGATGTATATTATGTCAGTGCTCCTCTTTATCGATGCACGACGATTCTCGCGATTAATCAGAGACCAGTGGCTGATTAAGAATCTCCAGTCCATCCAGCCGCAATGAAATAGAGACTATTCAAATCATTAGTTGGGGAGCCTTTAGGGTAACGAATATGAGAAATATGAAGTAAGAAATCCAGTGGATGCGTGTCATTGCCCGCTAGCGACGAAAGTTCTAGCCCGTTAATCAAATTGTGTAGCGTCCTTCCGATTGGCAATACTGTTGGTTGGTGATATCACACCGGGTGGACCGCCTTAGGAACGCACTGCTGTCTCAATCTATTAGCGAACATGTTCGAGTACATCAACGACTAGATACAACAAAGCTCCCTAAACATGTCATGTTCAGCCTCCAAGAGTCGTAGCGGACTTCTTCGTAAGTGGTACGTCCATGAAATATAGTGTGTTTGAGTACCTAGACGGAAAGTGGAGATGTAGACGATTTGCCCATCGTGGGTCATTCTTGAAGGGACAGAACACACGGGCCAGACCAACCCTCCAACCGCGTTGTGTGGATTCCTAACAATTTCGGATTAGTGTTGTAAGATGCAGATTAAGCAAGGTTTGGAAACATGATGTTAGCGAGTCCCGATGTGTCGGATCTCGACACGCTCCACTGGGAACGCAAGGTTCGAATTGCTTGAAACACAGTCAGGTCGTCGAGTGATCCAATATTCCAAACCCAACTGAATAATTAGCATACGCTTGATCGAGTTAGGACGTAACTCACTCAATTTGTCGCTTGAAGACCGCGAACCTGCTGTTGATACGGTTTATCAAGAAACATTCCTGCCATCTTGGATTGGCTTACGAAGCCAAACATTAAAGAACCAAGATGTGACGGCCTGTGTACTCTGCTCTACGTAGAGGCAGCAGGTGTTCTCGATAGGTGGCCAATTGCGATACACTTGCGGGCTCAACCACCCGAACTGCAGAACAACCTGAAACAGAACACAGTGTTAGCTCAACATTGATATTGTGATTAGAGAACATGATGAGAATTCAGTTGTCGGAGGACCAATATCCATAGGTGCAAAGCACACCAGGCCGAAAAAGATAACGCGATCAAGGCCTCTCTTTTCCTAGTAGTATATAGAGAAACAGATGGAGACCTGGTGTATTGCCATCCATTTCAACCTGAACGTGTACCACGTAGCGGTTGTACTCCCTTTCCGCGTCCAAATACGCTAACTCCTCGATGTGCTTGTTGGAAATCCATCCTTTGTTAGTGATGATCTGGAAACTTTGATCAGCGTGTTGACGATAAGCCAGAACGAAGATAACAGCGACAGCGATATCCATGGCATGCGTAAGTGCACGCTGGCTAACTTCTCAAGCTGGCTACCAGATTTAAGGTCAAGCTCATCGCTGCTGTGCAGGGGTCTTCAGCTGTCAAGAGTATCCATGGTGCCTGTGTATGAGGAAGAGGTGGTGCGGAGCTCCCTAGGTTCCAGTATTCCAGGAAGAGAATCAAACAATTGTTGTACGAGAATTGAAGAGTGTGGTCGCCGATCGTACCTGAATGTGACACCGTCGGCGTATCTGCAGCGCATCTGTCGCTTTCAAGCATAAACCGAGCATTATCAGTCAGCTGTATGATAAATTTGGCAACCTATTAGCTACAGATCCCGATACACCGTGGAAGTGACATGGGACTCCAACACAGGGGTGAGAAGAACGCATCCGTGCTTCACTTTGACAAGCAGACGACAACCTGGCGTCTCATAACTATGCTGCTCCGGATATGAAAGGATCTCATTTCGTGAAGTGCGGTGAGAGTAGCGTGACATCCAGCCGCCGTGCCAACGTGCCTGGTAGAAATCCTGTTAGCTTGTTCGTGTAGGAACTAAGTAACAAGAAACAAACACAATAACACCAGTGTGAGTCCGCACGGTGGCTTGCGCCAGACAATTTGTCGGCATCCAAAGTTCGCTTGGGTTTCCATGGTTTTCCCAGCTTGTGAGATCGAGACGTGTCTGATAAAGGTGTTGTTCCCGAGATGATGGCCGGTCTGATACCCGAAGGCTGTGGACATATCATTGGGTCGAACTTAAATCGGGCGCCCAAGTCCAGGTGGAGCTGTAATGTTGAGAAGATCAACCAAATATCCGATTCAGCGAGTGCGATACGAGGTCCCCAGACGTGCAGGGATATTATAGAATAGATGGATTCAGGTTGGATGTGCGGACCTCCGACATCTAAAGAAGCCAATCTCACTGTAAAAACATCCGAAGCCTAAAACAGTCAGCTGCTTTCAGGGTTGACCAATATCGAAAAGAGTCAGCAAAATCAGACACGAAAGCGGAAGTAGCTGAAACGCGAGATTGGAGTTGGTTCATCCACGCTCGGTCAACATCTCGTCGCAGATAATCAAAACCGATCCTGCGAAAGCCGAACAAAAAGTTCGAGCCAAGCACTTCCTGATGAACCGGACCGATGATAATGGAGCGTGCCGGGCATTTTCCACCAGGCCCGGGGATATTAGCTGTCTTCGGACGACTCAGGAATCCAGCCAACCTGCAGAACGACCTGAGTTGAACGACTGTCAGCCTGGCTGCTATGAAAAGGGTAATGAAAGTACGACGAACAGAAGACTTCCGAGTCGAAGAAGCTAGACACAGGTACCAAAAAACGCCAGGAGCACGTCGCAGTATGTGTCTGGCACACAGATAACGTGAATTAGACTCGGCGGCCTTCTCGAGATAAGGACGGTAAGTTTGGCTCCATCAGGACGGTACCATGCCCCTTCTATGTTGCGTGTCGGGCCCATTCTAGCAATTCGATAAACTACAGGAGGACCGGAGCCTCTGCTTAAGAGAAGCCTTTCGCGGAGCCAGCAGTTATCTGTCTATATGCTTATTAACAGCTGGACATTCTATGGCACTCGACTAGATAGAAAAGAGGGAAGACCGGTTATTGTGATGAGAGGGAAGACCATGGATGGTGCGAGGAGGCGATCCGGTTATCAAGGCGGAATGAGCATAGCTGATTTTCCAGGGTCCATCATGCATTGCTTGAAGGGTCCTCATGACCTTCGCGATCCCACCATGCGCTCTTGGGGAGAACACAGGGCTATAGGTCAACAATCAAAGCAACTCCTTTTCGAGAAACAGGTACCACGAGCCAAAGATTAGCGCGCTGGAAGGGCCTCTTCCTAAATAACTGGTATTCTTTCACGAGGTTACTGGTCCGGATATGGTATCCAATGCGACGAGAGGTCAGCGGCATGAGGAGCTGTGTGCGGGTCCAGGTGTCGTCATAGAACTATTTGCTCGGTGTCAGCGTTCCCTATAAACAAGTACAGAAAGACGCAACTTGACGGTCGTTCATCGACGTCCAGTACGCGGGTAGCTAGAGTGATCTTGTCCCTATTCTCAATGGCCCAAGATTAAGCGTCATCTTCTGTATAACTATCAGAGCCTCCTCTCGAAACCGGGACCAAGAGGATAGTGCGATCATCGCGCAAGGGGAAGTATACGCAACGCTGGAGGATCTGGCCGTTTCCAAGATGATAGGTTACCCGACGGATATGCAGGGGCAGAAAGAAGTGTTCGCGGGTCCACTTGTTATGCTGCCATATCTGATTGCTTTTTGTCAGCCCAATACCATTGAGTCGCCGCATCCTTGTCCGAGACTGGAACTGAAAATCCAGTCCGGGAGTGATCGGTGAAGAAGAATCCTTGCTCCGGGCGTTCGTTCCTCGGGCTGTAGTGTTCCATACAGAAATGGAGGGTTGTATGATCTGTACGCGATTCCAGCCCTGGCGAGGATGCGTCTACAGATTCAAAGTTAGCTTGATACATTGTGCCATATTAGATATGATGGACCAAAGGCACCAGCATCAAGAAAGACCCCATAAATGCATGTTTGCTCAATTCGGTTACATTGTTCAGCCGTATCATCCATTACCAGGCGTCATGGTATGTAAAGATTTGCGTATCACGAGATGTACGCCTCCTGAACCGGGACACTGAAAAGGAAATCGCCGTTGTCAAGAGGAAAAAAGAACTCCAGCTGATTACCGTACTCTTCGATCAGCTTCGCATCAGTAACGGTATGACGTCGCTGAACGAAGACGCCCGTTGACCTCGAGAGCTCACTAACTCGGAGTTTGAGCAGCATAGCCTGCTGCTCAATGTCAGCTTAGCCACGTACAAAGTCGTCAATCCAAGAGTATCGAGGATAATAGCGTAGACTGCCTCGCAGAGAACTAGTGGTTGCCCTATTAATCTCTATCATCTCCGACGGGCGACTTCCATTGGCATTCATGCCATCGCATCGACGTCTCAGGTAGAAAGTGGCCTTGTTTGGCCAAATGGTCACCGAACCAGCGAGTGTGGGCAACGAGCCTGAAAGAATGGACCGCCAACGCGAGAATCTCTGTGTAACACATGGGCACTGTGTCCAACTTTGGAGTAAGCCAAAGGCCTGCTCATCCAGATGTTGTCCTCGACGCTGTCGAAATCTCCGGTGTGAAAGCGAGCAAATCTCTCTCTACTTCTCGTCAGCATGAACAAAAACCAAGAGGAGTATCGTCAGATTGCCTATAACTAGTATGGTTGAAGCTGCAGAACAATTTTGTTATGACCGCAGCCATGCAAAGGAATGAACAGCTCCAAATCATACCCCTCGATCCGGATGTGATGGACTTGTCGTAGCCCAATTGCCCCCATTTCAGTGAAGAGGACGCTAAGGTCGTGCAAATTATACTGTAAATAGTCCACTGTCCAGCCAACTTCTAAAATTTTCTGTCACAGTCAGTACACACGAAACAGTACGAGGCCCACTATGTGCTGATGAAATTCCCGCTCGATGAAAAGAAAAAGAACCTTTGGGGTGTGTTGGCGCCCACGCTCACAAGCTCGTCTCAGCGAAATGCGGACCCGCTATTCAGCGGGATATTCAGTGAAACCGGCTTCCGTCCACGTTTGCCACGGGATGATGTATGATACGCAAACCCGTGCTCTCCTTGAAACCGGTAATGTAACCAGCCAGCTTGAATGATCACCTATTGTTGTAAAGGCTGTCAGTATAAGTGGGTGATGTCGACGATGATGGTTCTAGATGCTACGAGTAAATGTTGTGCAATGGAACATTGAGCGCGCTTATCGTCCACCCGGTTTCGCCATGAGATAACATGTGAACCGTCACATTTGACCCTCCGTAGAAAGTTGCGGATCTTTGATTTCGTTCCCGGAAATGAGCGCGGGGGTGCATCCAGCCTGCTTGGACGAGAGTCTACTTGTTGGTCGTTAGCACAATGACGAAATTCGTGCACGAGACAAAGACAACCAGTGATTGGAAAAGAACTATGAGACATGGATTAGAAGCGCTTGCGTCGTGTAGACCCAACATCTCAACTTGTAATGTCTGCGTTTGTGCGGCTGTGGATCGCGGCTAATTTCAACTGCATTCCTTTTGGGACCAGTCTACGGCGTATTGGGTGAGTTCTGGAGAAGCGTTTACGACGGAGGCGGCACTCGGCTGATTTCTTTCTCAATACCGGAACATTCAAGATACCCATAGGAACCCTTTGTCGTCCGGTACCGAGAATATGGAGTACCCATCCGAACGGATGTAACTCTCGAGCATACTCGTCTGAAGGTCCGGCACAGACCCAATTGGATCTGATTGGGCGAAACCACCAGCCCTGCTGGGTAAAGCGCTGCGAGATAATTTGGTCAGCCTTGGAACAAGAAGTGATGGTGACACTTTGTGCATTAACCTGCTTTCAGATCGGCGAGTCAACTGTGTAGTTCGATAAACAACGCGCCCAGGGTTCCTGTCGGTGCACCGTCGTCTTCAGTCATCGTACAATTGCTGTGTGGAGAGGCACATATATCCCCTCATCATGGTACATCCACTCCTCGCGTTCAGCCCACGTAGAGTGTGTTTCGAACTGGTCGTAATCTTCGATCATGCCGAACAGATGAGCGCGTAAGGACCCATGGTCAGCTTGCCAGCCCGAGAGATGTTTCTTCGAGAATAGTCCCACAAGTACAAGAGGAAACGGCCGAAGAAGGTTCCAGATGTTGACTGTAACGGCGCCGTGGCCTTATCTAACCAAGGATCCGTCTGCGCATCTGACTGTAAATCTGCTGCCTTCTGCTCGAACTTGATAAAATGGGACGTGAGCATTTCGCTGCTCTCGTATAACGCAAAGTAACCGCGCAGGTAACCAGCCAGCCAGTTTAGCTTGTCCTCTAGAACGATAGCATCAGTACTGTAACAACCAAGCCCAATAGTGGTTTCGAGAAAAGGAGAACGCGATCGCGTAAGCAAAGGGCCGACCATGCAGTCATCCAACACTGCCCATAATATCCCACTTGCATAGATGCGCATCAACCCATTGACTGGGTGGAATGTCGACTCGGTAGGCAGGGGTATAAGAATCATTACGCTGTTGCGTAGGGACAACGAGCATGGCCATCGACGGATGTGTATCACCAGTATGGAAAGCGTGTCGTGTCCAGAGAACCTGCACGTAAGGTAGCGCCTCGACCATCTGATCATGCTCGAACAGGTACAGTTCGGTATCCGGTAGCTGATATATCCAACCCGAATGGCGCTGTTTCTGTGATGCTAAATATCAGCACATGTCCTAGCATTCAAAGCATGAGAAGGAAAATGTGCACAGCTCTCGTACAAAACACCGCGCATGTGCCCATCGTTCGATCTCTCGTACTGAATTTCGTTCGTTCTCTCGTATCGAATCTACGTGTACAACCATCCTAGATGTGAGACGACTTAGATCGTAGGTCATTCGCATTTCTGAGGAGGCGGGCCTGTTCCCGTCCCGGATTGTCACGTGGGCTGTGTGCCTGAAACCTTGTATCAAGCCTAGACTCCATGTCCGAGTGTAAGTGACGCCAACGGGTATTACAGCCAGAGGTAACACGGGAAAGGGTCCAGAGGCAAGCGCTGAGACGCGTGGAGTAACACCCTTGGTGGATAGTCGTTGATGAAAACGTGAGACCGTTCTTGTGGGCGTCGAGCGCAGCAGTGTTGGGTAAGCCTGACCTGACGAGGATGAAAGGGCATTCAAAGAGTCTGTTAGTGTAAAGATGGGACCTGAGTGTCCGATGAGATCGTCGTGAGGGCACTTGGGCAGATTCGAAGTGTGGTACCTCGTAGTTGAAGCCTGGAGCTGCGGGGCATCCGGGAGTTAGTCTGCTTATGTAATCAAAAGCCCCACGGGACCCGTAGACCATAATCCACGAAACCCAACAACCAACATACCTACCACAGCCGTAGCACATCCTGTTCGTTACTAGCTTTCAATGGCTAAAGTTAGATGGGGGAGCAGAAAGAGAGAAATCAAGTAAGGGCATTTCGATTCACTGGGCATCATCTCGTACAGCGTCGTCGAGTTGAAGGACTGATCGAGCCACTGCAAACCAAAGCATGGCACTGCTTGGCTGCGCCTATTTCAGAAAACTTGTCTATAGAGATCACATGGGATCACGACATAGCTTCCTCACTTCCCATAGACTCCGGGTGTCATTCACCATTCATCCTCCTCCGCGCGACCCACCAACTCCGCCTCCATCAGCTTCCAATTCCATTTTCTCTCACTGATCGGATGGTGTGCCCAGACCTCGGCAGTCTCTCTGCGGTCTTGCGGATAGCAATGGATTTCGACCCAACCAACGTGGATGTGCCAATCACTTATGTCCTCTTTTATGCAAACATCATGCGTAGAGTAGGTTCGTGGCTCGACGACAACCGGGCCGTCAGCGCTTGGTTTGACCACCCAATCATTACCGGCTGAGGTGAACCACCCGTAATGCCACGTATGCTGTCTGCTGTTAGCAATCATGTACTCCGATGCAGTAGCGAAGATTAAGAAAGGTCCCAAGTCCCAGTGTGAAGGATTACAGTCATAGGATACTGCGGCGAGCACTTTGTACTTGCTTGATGGACGGGGTGGCGAGAACATTGGCTGGAACAGGGTGGTCGCACAGCAGGTCATGGTTGCAATCAAGCCCACGCTAGCTCAGGAATGTAACATTGTTGCAGTAGCTAAGTTTCACTACCTAGCGGAGGTAGTCTTGAGAAGTTCACATTCATCGTCATCTTCAAAACAGCCTACTACTCATTCTATCTGCCAGTCGGTATCTATCATGTGTTGACTGGAGCTTTTAGGGACTGGCAGAGAAATCTGACAGTATCACCGAAGGACTCGACGAGAGTTCCTCAGAATCCAAGCAGAATGACCGGCACTCTCTGACTGAGGGTTTTCGGATAAGAATAGCTGCGGAGAGATCTACCATGGTTCATGCATGCTACCACTACGGGAGGAAAGGCCAATTGCGAGTGCGTGATCGTCCGCGGAATCGGATACTCCCCCATGCAATCTGGGTCGCGCTAGCAGTTCATTTGCCAGAAACTTATCGAACGGCGTGTGCAGACACCGTAGACAGCTAAGCTTCTCGACGCCGACGTGTTACCTCGCCAGATCTGATGATTGCCGCTGAAAGTATCCGTCAATCACATTCCTCAACAGTAAAATTCCGATCCCGCGAACGGTCTCCGTTACCTACTCGTCAACGCCACCCCTAAAGCTCGAAACGGGGATACGCATTAGACTAAGACCTCCTTCATAGTGGGTAGCATCATGCAGATAATAATATCTACTAGCAACAGCGCCGTCGCGCAACTGTGTAAGGAGTATCTTGCGTGCGACGCCATAGGTAGCATGGAATTGTCGTGTGGAGATGTAGTACGATATCCAGCCCACGTGGAAAATTGCCTACAGGATCGAAACGTTAGCAAGTAGGAAGAATCTGTAGTACGGTCACTCAGGTAGCGGTCGATGCTCCGTACACGCTCCCAGATTAGTATTTCGATATAACAACGACGTTGAACTGGAAATGGTTTATACGGAATCTCCAGCCCCCTCGTCTGCGCCTGGGCAGACACGAGAATGCAGTGCCGTGCCGTATTGGTACGCATGAATACCCAATACGTGTCGTCACGTCTTCAACTACTGGATTCCATGATCTGAGAAGAGGTCTCCTTAGCCTACAATTTACAGTACGAAACAAAACGAGAGATCTCCAAATTTCCTAATAGTTAGCCCGAACCGACTCCGCTGCGCGCAACCTCTGCACCTGGTCTTGGACACAGCGGCTAGTCGGGATGCTCATGTTCACGTCGTGTCTCACGCCCGCCATATAAACTGTATGCATCGGATACTGCAGCTGCGAGACGTATTGAACGAACCTAATGTAGTCGACGCGTGATATGTACTGCACTGTGCCCGGAGCGTTCCGAGCGCACGTCCAGCATACCCAGCCTAGCTGGGGAGATTCCTGAAGCAAGATATGTGATTAGCATGGACTGTAACTCCGGTGTACTAGGAAAGAAAATTATTCCAAGTCCCAACTTCTTGACACGGGCCCATTCTGGTTCGCCGCATGTGACTTCTTCGACTAGTCTCGAACGGAGCGGCTGGTCGGGATGCGGATCGCCAAGTCGTGTCCCGGCTCCGTCATATCAAGTGCATGCGATGCATATTGCGTCTGCGATGCGTAGAGGAGGAATCGAATGTAGCCCTCTGAGTCGACGTGCGACATGTACTGGACTGAGCCTGGGGAGTGAACTGAGCATATCCAGCAGATCCAGCCTAGCGGGAGAAAACCCTAGAGCAAGCAATATTCCATTAGCATGGACAGTAATCTCAGTGTTCCTAGTCGTATTACATCCACAACATATATTCCCAGCCCGGCTCAAACGGACCTTTTTTCGGCAATCCTTCTACTAGATGGTTTGGTCCGGCCAGCAACCGGAATGTAAAGAAAACAGACTTCCTCAACATCGTCATCGGTCCTATAGTAGCAGGTACGATAGCGAATATCCGTTGAACTGAGAACGGCGGCTGTAGAATCTGTTGACAGCATAGGGTTCCAGAACAGCATCTGTATATCGTGCGAGTTTCGGGAGAAACTATCACGGGCATAGGCGAACCCACGTTGAAGAACTGCCTATGGTCGATTGGTCAGCAAAGCTTCATATCTCAACAATGAACCTGCAAGAAGAATATCCCAAACGGTAGTGATAAGTTGAGGGAAAGCCAAGACGTAGTCAGTATCATCGAGCAAGTATATGCTAGACTCAAGGGCGGGCCGTATAGACTGGTTGACAATCGTCACTCAAGTGGGTCGTGAGACATATTCGGTCAGCCGCACCAATGCCGGACGAACATGGAAATAGTTCAAGCCATTTGGAACGGCCTGTCGTCCTGTAGGCAACCCTGGGTGGTGGAGCTTGTTGCCCGTCATGGTATGTACTGACTCTCCACATTCTGCTCAAATGAGTCGTGGAAATTTAGTTCCAATTAATCACAGAAGGAAAAGGATGTAAGATATTAGCCAAAAGATAGATGAGCAGAGAATCCATGATTATCCTTCGTCCTGTCGAGCAAACTGCGACCCGTGCTTCGAAACGGCGACCGGGATCTTGAGAATATTCATCGTTACTTGATCGACATATATAATATTCTCGGTGTAATAGACGAAATCAAGCGCTCGAAGGTGGTTCACCTGCCAGCCATGGTATCTTTCTTCCATGTACGCATACCAGAAGGGCCGGCCGCCGTGTGTGTACCTGATGTAAAGCCAGCCTTGTTGCAAAACGCACTATTCATCGCCGAGTTAGCTAAATGTATACAATGAATCTGGTTTCCACTATCTTCGACACGCAGGCTGAAGTGTCCCGGGTAGGAGAAGGTCAGACGGAAGTTTGTCGCGATCCGAGACGGGCAGGTACATGCAAGAGGTAGTGGAACCTCGCTCTTCGGATTGTAACCATAACGTTACGTATCGGATGTAGGTTGGCTTATTTGTCTCAAGCCAGGGTTGGTAATCGTTTAACTTGACGTTGTGTGTGCACCACAAACCCAGGTGGTAATTGGAGTGAAAGGCCCATCCGTATTGCAAGATTCCCTAACATGATTCCCATTAGCGGGTTGCTTAGATTCGGAAACGAAAAGAACGCATAGCCTTCGGTGTACGTGATGTCTTCTGGAATGGCCATGATCCTTGGGAATTCCATGGTCTTTGACGGGTATGAGGCGCAGTCAGGATCAGGCAACCACCTGACGTCATCCGCATGGCCGATTCTCTTCGCTGATCTCCATGAAGCAAGGATCCGTAAGAGCATCTCAGCATCGAGACGAAATAACCCAAAATTCAAAGTGAGATTACAATTAAGGGAGTTAAACGAAAGTGAAAGTAAGATGCTCCCCACCCTCAGCATCTACGATGGGGAACACGCAAGAACCATTTCCGCGACAGATCGGGCAAGGTGGGCGTATGCATCCGGCGGTGTCTATATCGTACATATGGAGGGTCCTGTGCGCGTCTGTACTGATCGAGATTCTGAGACAAGTCGTCTACGTAGACCATGCCGTGTATGTAAGGATGAATACAGCACCAGCCCCGTTGGAGAACGGCCTAGCGCGCATTAAAATCAGCAGAGAATGATGCTGGTTCAAAGGAAAGATGTCGTAATCTAAGCCCATTTCAGCTGATCATTGCATACTCCAATAATTTGGTACGGTGGCTGGAACACCCAAGTAGAAACGTGCGGGAGGTGGCAAGTCGTGCCAGTGATTCAAGTAATGGACGTGGAGAGGGAGAATCCGGCCTCTGGTGACTCGTGGAACTGAGGAGTAATACATGCTGGACACTGCGTCGCGTACGTAGTCCTCTGCGTAAGCACTGTACCATCCGACCTGTAGAATATCCTACAGCACAATGTCGTTAGCGGTTGTTATCATGCTATCTGTAAAGATACATATGCCAAACGAATGAATTTGAAGAATCCACCTCAAGACTTCCCTCAGGACCTCCCGAGCCATATCTCCAGCCATAGTGATAGACGAACTCCCCACAATGAAACGTCCAGCCCTTAGTATCCATGTTGTCTAACTAGCATCGATGTGTTCTCTTGAAGGCCGCCATTCCCGACTGGGACTTGCAGAATATAGGTCCGGTCTGCATTTGAAAGCCAGTGCTCTCTTCTACTCGTCTTTGACCATTGCTTGATGCGTATGCAACGGCACTGGCGGGCTTGCGATCGATGGATCTCTCGCAAGTTGCTCGCTTTGGACCAACTACTCTCCTCGTTGAACTGATTGTATGATCGATTAGCTCGATGTCCAATGCACATGCGTGGTGATGGGGTCAGTTGTTCGTCCACAACATCGGTCTCCTCTCAAACTGTCCATGGTAATCCCCCGGAACATTGGCCACCTTCTAGTCAGTTCGTCGGTCGCTCTTGGTTGAATATGTAAGTGTCCAATAGAATTCAAAGTCGATGGTAGCACCGGCGAAGTGGTTGGCCAGTCCCTGTGACTATTCACACAGTGTGTCATGACTCCCGGGTCGCGGACAACCCCGCCGTATCGCTCAACGATCTACGCAACATTCAGTTGGCTTCTGGCTCTTCTCCGATCCCAGAATTGATTTCCTGGCTCTATGCGCTTGTAATGTCGAGCTCCGCGTGTATCTTCGAATGTTTTAGGAAGCATGATATGATGTTGCGGAAAAGGATGTGGCCACCCGAAGGCACATCGCGAAACGAATGCGATATCGAAACACATGCGGACCAGATACCGTGAAAGCTCGTAAACAAGATTTACTTCTAGGCCGTACAAAGCAAGCGGTGAGCAGGAGAGGCCAATTGTGTGCGTGCCTCAACAGCTGACACATGGGTTTCTTATGAAAAGCGCTTCCGCATTAAGCCTAGAAGTAAATCTTATTTACGAGCTTTTACGGTATGCTGGAGTATGTTAGATAAACCAATCGCATTCTCAACGTTTACTGCAGACGATTAGCTTCCCCATTCCTCTGCAGCGTGGCGACTTGGGCAACTCGCGATGCAGTGCGCATGACAAGGACGAATCTACCATAGCGATACACGGGTATCTTTCAATGAGCTTCAACCGTATCTACTATCCTTGAGGTCCTTGATAATCAGAAGTGTTCGAACGTTGGCCCCGGGGGGCTAGCGGATCGGGACACGTGTGGGACTTCAGGGTGGCTTCCAAGATTGTACCCCGCACTGACCATTCGTGATGACTATAGCAGCCGATATCGGAATCTACGCTACACACGTGACTTTCGACTACCCTGCAGCTGGAGGTGCAAGTGAGATGAATCATACCAGCGAGACCGGAAAAAAAGTAAGCCATCAATCATTCAGCGACCCGTAGTGTGTGATGCGTGAACTACCTAGGGAGAGAAACAGCGTAAAACAAAGCTCCAGTTCCCAACTAAAGTCGTTGTATATATACGCCCAATATACAGTCAGCTGCAAGTCTACTTCAGATTGCTTCTCGAATATTACACCGGAGCGCCTAGTAGAGGAAGAGATTAAGCACGACGTAATCAACATCGTCTGTTGGCGTCAGCCAAGTATGGGTTGTCGGGTTTCTAAAGATGGACCGGCCACGTTATCCGACCATCTGAAGACATCATCGTCAGCATAGTGCATCAAGGCACATTTGGACGGAGGTTCTTCTTGTCTCCTGATCTTCAGGCCAAGCAATCCGATCTGAACTGTACACACCAGCATGCTAATGTAAAAGACATGCTATCGAAATTGCTACTCTAGGTATCCGCGAGGTGGGAAGTGGATACGAGTAAGCTAAACACAGTGCAGTCCTCCATAGACGACCAAATAATATGGATAGGATGGCCCAGCGCGTCAGTTCCACGCACGCACCACCTTGAACTGCCTGTGTCGCGATATCTTCTTTGTATTCACGGGAATGCGCAAACTCGCACTTAGGTCGTTCATACAGACAGTGAGAACGCGGATATGCTTTGGTATCCCGTTCCCCTTTTCTGAAAAATCCTCACGCATCTCGACAGAGTGCGTGAAGAATGGTCCCCGAACCAGCCGTACTATTCGACTGCCTATAAATGTCAAAATTAGTATCATTGCAAAGAGGAATGAGTTGAGACGACTGAAATGTCTCTAGCAAAGTCTATGAGCCCACAATCGTCATTGTGCGTAGCGTGTCATGTATCCAGCCACGTGCCAGCATGGGGGTACATCGAGTCCACGTCGAGGTATGTACAATATTCTTTGTAGGTTGTGAAGCATGAGATGAGAATATCATCTGTGATGCGACATCTGGCTTCTTGCATCCAATTTACCAAATCCTGTATCTAGTGACCTGAACTAGGGCCTCGGTTGGGTTGACGGGGATAGCCAGAACCGCCGACATGTCATTCATAAAGACGCGCAGAACACGAACACGCTCCGGTGGCCAGCTCCCCGCCCCTCGTGGTGGCCAGTTTCCCGTCTTTCGAGAGCCGCTGAATTGGACAGAGTGCGTAAATCCTTGTTCCATGAACCAGCCGTACTGCTCGAGTGCCTACGGAACCGAGTATTAGCATCGTGCAGCAATCATAAGAAGAATATCGAAATGCCACGACGGAACACCCCAGTACAGTACTTGAATCCAGGTGTAGTCAGGGGGACAGGTGCGAGTAGCGAAAGACCAGTCTCTCCAAATATATGTACAACAGCCTTTTTATGTACCCAGATCCGGTGCCAGATCATTTTTGAAATTTCTTCTGTGCGCCCTCGAAGCGAAACGGAGCCAGACTTTGTCGAGGTAGGCAATTCTTCGGCTGTCACCCCGTCTTGCGCCTCGTCTTCCGGACCGTGTACGCAATCTCCCGCGCATTCAGGCTGACGGCTTGTGCGTACGTGAATACCAAATCCTGCTCAGCTCGGAGTACCCTCATATAGCGCACAGTATCTGATAGGTACACATTCGCGCTGACGGAGTGCGTGGATCTCCCGTTGTAGAACCAGCCGTACTGCTCTGTTTTCTGTTTGTTGAAATTTGTTAGCGAGATCTCGAATATATGTATTTGAAGAAGGAAAAGCTTTCCCAAGTCCGGGATCGATATCAAGAAACAGGTTGGCGGGCCTGGAGTCTTGTATGCATCGTGGAAAGCACCTCGTATCGAGACTTTCCGTGTGCAGGCCAGGATTCCACAAAGCCTTGATATAGGAATTGAGCAAATATGAATTCGAAAAAGATAAAACCCCATTGGTGTGATGATCTGGTCGGTCAGACGTGAAGTCCATGTACCATTCAGTCTCCAATGTTCGACGATCACCCAGTCTCAGAGTTTGACTCTACACCCAAATCACTATCAACGCAGCTATGGTGGTGTATGTTCGTCTCGAGGACTCCCATCGACGGCATGTGTAAGAAGCAATGGAAATCGACCGGTAATATAACACCGAGATCAGTATCAGGGTATCGGTAGCATAACAACATCGAGCGGGACCATCTTACGTCAAAAGCGGTCAACTCCGTCTGCGAAAGGGGGTTCGGATCGGTGTCGCGCATCCAGCCGCACTGCCTGATTTTCTAGGGATTTGTTTTCAGCAATGTTCGGCGCTATATATCTTGAACGAGAAGTGAATGCTGATACAAATGAATGTCTTCCATCCCGGTCCCAAGTGTTGCTGTTTTGGATCCAAGATTACGGGAAATCATGGTAGGGTCGGGTTGCGAGTTCCTAGATTCAGAGCCGTAAGATTGCCCCTGTTTCTCTCAACATGGTTCATCGAGTACCTGCGACGGGAGCGCTAGCGCCCATGACAAATTGACCTGTTCACGAGGCCGGGATCTCCAGCTGGCAGGGAAACTTGTTTGAATAGCGCCAGATGATCTGCACATAGAGAGGTCGTGGAGGAATGATAGGTGTACGAACGCCATGTGTACCTCGAAATCCCCAGTTGACATCCGTCCGGTGGAACCAGCCCCGCTGCGTAATAGTCTGAAGAAACGTCAGTCACTTGCAAGCCCGCTTGCTGAGTCCTTGAAGAAGGGTTGATTGAAAGAAAGTCGAGTTTTCGAGAGAGACAATTCCAGAATGAGTCATGACAAGAACGCTCGTACGAGAACATAGATTAGCTGTTCAATCATATACCAAGGATCCGTCCAGGAAAAACAAGAGTGGCGCTCTCATGCCCCTCATCCAACAAGGCTATCTCTTCTTCCATGGTATCTCCAATCCCAACCCAAATAGAGGGTAGTTCAGGCGATGCAAAGTAGTCTCTATGTACTCTGGATGTGGAGGACCGGAGATGCGGTAGATAATTCCACGCTGGCTAAGATTGAAATGCTTCCAGTGATACCAGCCGTATTGCGCAATGGCCTACAAAGATTCATTATCAGCTACGTTCCTTCAATAAACCACCTTGACATGTTTCAGACTAGCTGCTCTCGCCCTCGAAAGCCTCATGATCGCAGAACCCGAGTTGACGGCTTCGCAGCTGGAATCACCATCCACAATACCATATTTACTAACCAACCTTCGAGAACAGAGATGTGGAAACAGGACTGCAAATAGATAGGAAACTCCGGGATATCCTCTAATGTCCGGATATCGTGCATGTTGTAGATATGGTTGCTCTCCACGAACGACCAGCCGCGATGCTCGATTGCCTACAAAGTCCATGGTTAGCTGTATGCATGGAATACTCAATCAACTATGTCCAGTTATGAACCACAGAATCACGTCTCGGACTGGTCCTTCTCGAATCCAACAAGGTCATGACGGAGAACCCGAGTTGATGGCCGGAATCTCCATCCACAGCGACCGATCCGAAGTCTCGAGCACAAACATATGCACACAGGACTCCAGATTAACAGAAGGTTCCGAAGCATTCTCTGGTACTCGGATGCCATGCGTGCCACGGATGATGAAATCGCTTTCCGAGGAGAAGAATAAGCCACGATGGTCGATCATCTCGAGGATCTACGATTAGCTGAATTCAGGGAAGATTCAATTCACATCCCCCAAGGCAACTACCCGTTTCCCAGTATCCACTAGCCAACGTCCATCAGCTCCCAAGAACAGGGGTTCTTGCGCGACTGGGATCTCGATGCGCAATATCAACCTTCCGATGACAAACAGGTGTCTGCGGTTCCACACATAGACAGGAAGGCCCGGAGCAGTCTCTGGTATTTCGACGCCGTGCGTGCCGAGCGAGGGAAGAAACAGATCGCTTGAGAGCCACCCACGATGCTCGATGATCTAGAAAATTCTACAATTAGCTATATTTACAGAATATTCAATAGACAACGATCATCATGTAGGCCCCTCTCTCGAAGCCCTCAATTTCACACCCGTTTGATTTCTCGCAGAAAAGACAACCCATTTTAGTCGCTGTCATGCGCTTCCGAATCCGAATTGAACAGCTGGCTTGGCTCGCTCGTCAGGATGAAGATAACTCTTGATCGTTCCTCGGGACTGGAACTTCTATGCACGGCTCACAAAAATGGCAACCAAGATTCGGAGTTCAATCGCTTGGTGGAAATCTCCGGGCCTGGTAGGATATCGTGTTCTGCTGTGAGATATGGAGCTGAGGTTCGCGATCACGAACCAGCCATACAGGTCAACACTCTAAAGAAGCGCAGCCAGCGAGTATGAAGGCGCCTGCATGAATCCTGAAGCCTGATCTCAGTGTCCACGGTGGAATAGTTTCGAGTTGATAAGTTGCAGTCGTACCCGTGTTTGGAGCAAGGCACCAGCGCGTTAGGATACCCCGCAGGCCAGATGGGAACTAGCGAGTCACGTGCTTCTTGTCCGGGAATGGGTTAATCGGTCCACGTCATTGGTGTCACCTAGGTATTGATGACTAGACTCTGCCTTCCCGGGCTGTTATGAGGAGAATTCCAGGTCTCCTGCAGCCGCCTCATTTCTTTCATATTGGAAACACCACGGGAGCGTAGATATGATGGATTCCAGAACAGACAATGCAGAATGTGAGCCAGCAGTATCTCGAACACATGAAGATCTTCATCATTCAACCTTCGCAAAGTGGCTACCTAGGTATCGACACAGCATGGCACGGGACATGCCACGAAATTTCTACCTGTATAGGTAGTCCATGTACCAAGTATCTAGGGCTAGCAAAAAAGGTTCTATAAGGAGACACAAAACCAAGGGCATGCTTATAAGAGATCCCTATGTTCCTGAAATGCCTGAAAATCGAATATCCCATTAATTTGTCGCACCGATTAGTGGCTAGTCAAGAAAACGTTGATACCAAAGACAGGACACCCAGCGCAACACACGGAGCAAACACCCACATGACAGCAAGTGCGAAGAAGGCGATGTGGACTACACTGAAAATGTAGAGAACTCTGATTCCTTCGTCGCCCATATCGGGACCCAAAGCTTGGCGATACCAGCTGCAGAGGAGAGTGATAGCCATCGATTGAAGCAGCGTATACGGTGGTGTTTCATTTCTTCTGCGAAACAAGTAAAATATGGCCAGATGCACGATCGATCCAAGGATGACTGACGGGGCGTCGTAGGCGTTCCGGAAGCGCAGAGCTGCACTGGCACCCCAAACTCCCAGCAACATGAGAGGTCCAGTGGTACCAAAGGAGGACAGCAACCAGGGTATTTCGCTCTGACGTCGCTGGCTCGCAGCTCTATCCACAGCTCTATAGATGGCGTCTATACAGCATTCCTCCATACAAGGTGTAAAGGGGACAAGCGTAGCAGTAGGGTCGACTTCTATCATTTGCCGCTTTCCTTCAACGAATAACACGAGTCGGTACTGTGGATGCTCGGCGTTTGTGAGACGTGGGATAGGCGTCCATGGGGGGTCGGCCTCGATGCCTGGAATGCAAAGGAATCGTGTGGCCCAGACAGGAGCCTGGGTTATCGAGGGGGTGTCTAGAGGAACGTGCGGCCAGCACATTTGGATGACGATCCATTGGTTCCATTAGTCAGCTGTGTATAACCAACGGTAGTGTATGCAGCCCGTCTAGTGCAATCCGTCGTTCGCTCGTGGTAGCCAAATGAATACTTCCTTCTTTCGATACAGGCTGTCATCAAATTTCATCGGTAACCTGCCTTCGGCCAGAACGCATAGGATAACGATCATCTATTAGTGAGCAAACTTACCAAGCTCACAGCATGCGTGCTATCGCCAACTCTGCCGTCTCATCCACCAGCATCCAGTTATGTAGCGGGACGAATCGCTCAATTGGTTCATCCCTTATCATGGCCCTTATGTCCGTTATGTCGTGTGAAATGTAGACTACTGTATCTGCGATGCTCCCGAACTGTGAGTTGACGACATATGATGGAGAGGCGGCTTCTAGCTCGAAGTCGTATAGGGACCAGTAGAGTGCGTGGTCCCCGTATAATGGTGGCCAGCCCAATTGCACCAGTCTCTGTCAGTTTCGATAGTTAGTTTTGATGAGTATAATGTACAATAAGAAAAGCACCCAACAACGACAAGACGAGGAAGCCCTCTAAGAACGAATTTTAAAATCTAGAATCTTGCAAGGTCGCACGTGACGTCGGAAGTGATCCGGATCTCCAAATGGTTGTTGTGGGCGTTCTACACAAGGCACCGTTCGCCCCAAGAGATCGACCGAAGCAAATTTCTCCATGTATCTCATTGTCGAATGCGCTGCCCGGAAAGGCAGCAGTATCTACCTCATCGTCACCGGAACATCCAATAAGAGCCCACTCCTGTTCAAGCCGAATAGTTTGATTTGGATGTACTTGACCTTTGTGCAGGGTTGCCGCAGGGGAAACGGTTCGTACCAGCACGGCGCCACCTCGTCGCCGCGCCCGACAAAGTGTCTGTCTCTGTACCCCAGACGCGGGAGGCGTACATGCCAACCAGCATGCTCGATTACATGGTACTTTCCAATTGGTGTTAGCGTTCTGCCTTCTTTTACCAGGAGCCGTAATCCATCCGTCTCGCAGATCCTAGTCTGAGCAGTGGTCCAGGTTCGCAGTACGAAGTGGATCGTACGCATCATCCAGAATTCCGGGACTGGACCATCCATTATTAGAAGCCTCGTAACCAAAGAACCGTCTATCCAAGCGGTTTTGAATTTCTTCGTGCGCCGTGCAGCGTTTTCGAATCCACCTGTTCCTCCTCCTGGAGCCAGTTCATGTTGAAGTGTTGGCTTTGGTCGACTAGCAGGACATCCGGGGAGAGTCTCGCGCGGAAGAAGGACTGATCAACGTCTGGCCACAGGCACGTTCATGAACCATGGAACGAAGCTGGGTATCTCAGGATCCCGTGCCTCAAGGCGGACAATGTCGATGTTAGCGCTGGGTGCAGGCTTTCCGGAGTGTCTGTCCCTTTCCCACTGGCTCTTCGGATGAGTAGAGGAGTAGAAGATCCGGTATGTTAGGTTGATTCCAGGATTTCGATAATACCAGCCGGTGTGACTGACCACCTGAACCTCGTTATATTAGCTTTAGTCAAATATATCAAAGGTAAGAAGAAGCGAAGAAGCAGTAATCACGGAGCGACACCATCTCGTCACGTCGTTTCTCCTGACCACTGGAACGCGGATGATTAACACGCCGCCGGGAGCCCCAAAACCACATGCGTGCTGTACAAAATCGACTAGGCTGTCCGTGTTCCAATCCGGAATGGTACTTATTCACTGAAGCGCGTAGAGATAGTGAGTCGGAAGGCCCGGTTGTTGACGACTGAAGAACCATCCGGTATGCTGAACAACTTGTGCCTCAATGTATTAGCTTACTCCACTGCAGTTACTAGCAACAGAAAAGGAAGTTCGTCTATCAGCCTCAAGAGATGGTGGCCTGAATATCAACTGCGGCTTCCCCGCCAACAAGCGGACAAGTTAACGAGCGTCGACCGGAACCCGATGAAAAATGGGATCCCAACGCGGACGCACTCCAGTCTCGTGCACGACGAACTTGCTCCTACTGCTCTCCCAAAACTCGGGCACTTCGAAGAACCAATGGGAGGAAGAAGACTCTCGGCCGTGGTAAATGGGCGTGCTTAGGATGATTGGGAGGCCCCATCCGACCTGCTCCCGCTCATACCATCCAGTGTGCTCGACTACCTGGAAAATGTCGCGTTAGCTTGGCTCGCGACATGAAGCTACCCAGGTAATGAGTTCTGGTGAAATTTGGAAGGTGAGAGGAAGAAGCTTGTAGGCAGACGCGACTGCGGAATGTCGGGAGGCACAGCAATGTGATGACGTAAGGTGCAACCAATTTGCTGTCGTACTACCCGACAGAGGACCCCACAACACATAGGCCATCTGGTGAGAGCTTCACCCCGCTTTTTAAATCAACCCCTGTGGAAGGCCCTAGCTACTGGAATCCGCAGCGTTCCCCTCGTGTATCTGTCAACAAATCCATAATGAGACTTGAACTCAATGTAGGCCGGACACGATGGGAAGTCCTCGTGTCTTCGTTCCAACATCAATCCTATACCTATACTGGAAGGACCACCAGCGAAGAAGTAATCGAAAACCTCTTCCTCGTCGGATTCCACAAACCAGCCAGTTTGCAAGACGACCTAGAGTAACAATTATTAGCATCACGTGGTCTACCTCAAAAACAAAGCTGCTTCCCGACAGCCACACGCCCTGAACTTCATCTGAGCCAATATTCCGGCCTTCTCCACCATCTCGGTTGACGGTCCCTGGTGGTGCGCTCTCGTTGTAAGGTCCAGGTTACCGGAATCCGTAGTGCTAAGCCGGGGACAGCCGAACGAGTTACAAATATGATATATTTCGGATAATGAGGATGCCACTCGCTCTTCCACATAATCATCGACGTGAAAGCATAGTTGGAGTCTTTATAGCCCATGTAGTCTTCGTCGTAGGGCCTGTGCGGAGTCCATCTAAACCAGCCAACGTGCAGGACGACCTATAATCGTTTGGGTCAGTAATCGTGTAGAAGATCATCAGTCAAAGCAAAAGAAACGTCCTCGTGTGTCTCGGTCCCGGTCTGGATCGCAAAAGCCGGGGCTGTTAGACTTTCGAGCGTGGTGCGCTCCATCATCGCGAAAGTGGAACCCTCAAGCACAACCTCGCGAGTCTGAGAGATAATGATCCGTGATCCTAAAAGAAAGCGGAAAACGAAGAGGAACTGTTACTGTCATCGTCTCCGATAGGCACCCTCAGACACATGACAGGGCCGTCGGTCATACGCGCCATGCGTCTAACGAACCACGGCCATCCCGGCCAATACCTGGGATCAGAATGATTGTAGGTGCCAACCCACGACTCCTCGTCCGCTCCCGGGCAATCGAACACGATTCTGGGAAGCCCCGATGTATACCATCCAACCTGTGGAACGCGCTGAGACGGATTCCAAGTCAGCATGCTGTTTGTGTCCGAAGGCGAAGAAAACCAGAAAGATAAGGACAAGAAGAAGGGAAATCCTAGAACGCGTATTCATCAGCAAATCGTGATCCTGAAGAAGCGTGGTCCTTGCGGCGAACGTGTCCGGTCGCAAAACTTCCCAATTTGATCTCCCGGTAACAGTAAGCCATTCGAAAGAACGAAGCACATATCCGCCAGGCATGTGAGTGTACAAATGAATTTCCCCTCAAGGTTTGCCCGCTATCGAGACCCGCCCGCAAGCCGAGGCCAGGCTGCCGAGCGCAGTCATAACCCGACACTACTTGCCGAGCGCGATAGCAGCATACAGAAGACAGCGTCTCTGTCACTGATAGGCCTACGTAGGCTTCCTCGGGCTCACCATTCAATGCGCCGTGCGTTCTTATTTCCAGTCGCGCCGTGCTTTCTTGTTGCTAGTACCCAGTGCCACCATGGGACGCGGGTGCGAGACAGGAATCAGCAAGCGCAGGTCTCCCGCCCGGTGCCTATGCATCAAACTAGGCAACCAGTGGTATCGTTCCGATGACGTATAAAACCCGACGCCACATACCACGCCCGGTTCCACCATCCTCGCGAAGTCCAGGTCGTGGGAGGCGTCGATGAGAAATCAGCCTCCAATCCGAATAGCCTGGAGATTTGTATGTTAGCATTCGGTTAGCGCGTGGTCAAGCTACAGAGAAGAATGATTGATTGAAAACCCCGCCCGACACCGTCAGTCCCATGGTCTCAAATCTTGTTGATCGGAATCTTGATGAAGAACATCCCGCAAGTTCCACGCGTATAGCCCGCGCGATCCGAGTGTGGTAGAGGGAATCCATTGGGAGGTCTATAGATTCTCCAGAAAGACACTGTACGCGGCTCTATGGCGCCGTACTCCCCACAGCCAAAGAAGTACGTCGCCGTCGGACGACTCGAGAGTCGGTAGAACCAGCCGCTGTGGTCGAGAACCTACGTTACTATTGTCAGTCATTTCCTTGTCCAATGAGTGTTTCTCGATGCTTGTGAATGTATGTATGTTCCTTTGATGTTTGAGTAAGAAATATGGAACATCCAGAAAGGGCCAAGTCGCTCAGCGGCTCCCAACGGTCGTCCCTCGAAGGGAGGCGAGAAGCATCCGGTGGAGAAACTACAAGAAATCTCCGTCAATGCGAGGAACTCCAGCTCGCTAGCATCACGTTTCCATATGCACCTCTCGGTTTGTACCATCCGATCTGCTCGACGGACTGAAGAAGGAGTGTTCGTTAGCTATGTGTTACCCTTCCGTGTCGTAAAAGCTAAGTGAAAAGGCCTGAAGGAAGCCTTCCTGGCCTCTTATCGTCAATGTGTCGTCTCGTGGAATAACCGGTGAGTGGGCCTGACGCGGGGTAACAGCTATGCGCCTATTGGTCGACCTTTGCCCTAGCCACACCAATCCGGATACGAGACCGCTTGCGCCAACCCATCGATATCCTGCTCGCGACACTATTTTACTTTTAATTCGAGCCATTCATGGCTACTCTAGCATAGAGCTCAGCCATACCTCTATTCCAGCTTTCCAATAATATAGGAATCTCTAGATAAAGATTATTGTCTATAGGATCTCTTGGGTGTAGAAATAAGCGGAATTTCTTAGTACAGTGTTTAAGGTATTACACGACCTTTTTATAATATTAACTTCTACTTAAGAAGTAAGGCCCTAAGCGCGCAGCAGCTCTAATAAGCGAGGAGAAAAGCCTCTAATTAGCTAAGGCTTTATTATTATATACTAGTCTCTATATAGAACTTTAGTATTAAAAAACTATAGCCTAGCTATAAATATTTAGATTTTATTAAGCTTTTATTTATTTATTTTTCTTTATACTTTATAACTACTATATATTTATAAGTATCTTTATATTTTATAGTACTTTATACTTTATTTATAGCTTATTAATTACTTTTTTTACTTATATTTTCTATAAATTCTACTAGTTTTATATTATAGAATATTAATAATAAAATTTATATTCTCTATTTTTACTAGTATATTAAGTACTATAAAGACTTCTAGTACTAATAATACTAATATAGATAATAAATATAATAAATCTATTAAACCTTTTTTTACTTTACTTTCTAATTCTACTACTACTAACTTAACTATCTAAAAAAAAGGTATACCTTTAATATTATTATAAGTATATTTCTATATTTTATATATACTCTAGACTATTAATACTATAGAACTTAAAACTTATTAGTAAAGTACTAGTAGCCTTAGCTTAAAAAATATATAGTTTTTACTTTTATAAAGATAAATATACTTTTAAGCTAAGCTATTATAGATTTTAAGACTTTTTATATAAAAGCTCTAGTATTTTCTATACTTTATAGAGTCTAAGTACTTAGCTTAATTCTTTTTTTTTATATTAGCTATTTAGAGCTATTTTTATAATAATATACTAGATAGGTAAGTAGTTAAAATAGGCGAGCGGTTACCCTTTACTAAGACCCTATTAAAATCGCGACTATTATAGGTTCTTAAAAAGGCTTCTAATAAACCTATATATAGATTTATTGCTAGAGCTATTCTTTAATATCTATAGTATTATTTTTATATATTCTTAAGTTATATCTAGCCTTACTATACTA
>MU004504.1:0-58795 GCA_010405375.1 Lophiostoma macrostomum CBS 122681
TTAGACCTGTTAGGTTATACCTAATATAGAAAGGTTTAATAGATAGGATAGATTATATAATCTATTAGATCTATCGCTTAGTAAGAAATAATAGATAGGATAGATAGGTAAATAGATCTAATTAGCTCTAGGATATAGAGAATAGAAGTATATAAGGATACTCCTTTAGTAGATAGTTCTAGCTCTTTATAGTTATTTATAAAATTACAGTCTAGCTCTTTTAGACTAAAGCCTTTACCTTATAAGTTACTTTGCTACAATTTCTTACTTATTACTTAACCTTCTATAGTTAAGTTAAACCTTTAGTATTATTATTATATTCTTACATTATTAACTAAATAATTATAGTTCTAATCTATTATGGATTATAATAATAGATTACTCTTCTAATATATATTTATACTAATAGATTAGTTTTACTACTAGACTTTATTTATTAGTCTACTAATAGTAGTATATAATTAAGCTAGGTTAAAAATATTAAAATAGAAAAGTATAGTATATATATTTTATTTTTATTTTTAGACTAGATAAATAATAATATTAGCCTTTTTTAGCTTAAATAAGTATTTAACTACTATACTAAAATAAAAGTATAATAATTATATAAGCTACTAATTTTTAATAGCTATAAATTCTATATTACTATAGATTTTATTAACTATTATAATTAGAATAGAATTTTTTTTTAGCTATATTTTTCTTTTATTTAATATATATATTTTAGCTACTTAATATAGTACTTTTTAAATCTTTTTTATTAGTCTACTTTACTAAGTTTATAATCTATCTTTAAAAAAGTTAAAGTCTAATTCTAATTATAAAAGGTAACTTTTTTTCTCTATTCTAGAAGGCCTAGATAAGCTTTTTTAAGAAGAAAATAATTCTTAAGTCTTTTAAGGCTACTACTATATTACCTTTTAATCTAAAGGTTATACTTAAAAGATTTACTAAAGCTACCTAAAATAAACTAGAATTATAAAAAAGTTCTATATTAGTATTTAGTAAATCTAACTAGTATAAACTAGATTATTTTATATAATTTATAATAGAAGATTAAAATAGTAAAAATATATAAAAGCTTAGTTACTTACTCTATTATATCTTAGTTTAAAATAAGCTATTTTATAATAAAATTAATAAGCTTAAAAAGATATTATTAGTTAAAAAGAAGTATAAAAAAAAATAAGCCTTTTAATCTTTAGTAATATTAAGAGGACTATAGAAAGGTAGTATTCTAGTTACTAAAAAAGGTTAGAAAGGCTTATATATATTAGTCTATAAAAAAGTAAAAAAAAAAAAAAAAAAGGCTTTAAAAAACTAAAATAGCTAAGCTAAAAAAGGTAGCTAAGCTATATAAGAAGAAAATTATAAAAGAAAAGTATATAGTATAAAAAGTAGCTAAAATAGCTAGAAAAAAGAAGAAGACTAAGAAGATAGTAGAGTAAACTTACTAGAAAGAAGTCTATAATATAGAAAAGGCTTTACTATTTATCTAGAAGAATAAAAAAAAGGGTTTTTAGCTATTTATATAAAGTAATAAGTATTAAAAGTATATAGTTAATACTATAGCTACTAGAAAGCCCTTAAATACTAAATTAGTAGCTTTACCTAAGACTATATAATATAGCTATAATATTAAGCTTCTAAGTAAATATAAGTAGTATATATTAACTATAAGTGTTAATATAGTACTTTACTATAAAATCTCTTAATAATAGCTGCTATATATAGCTCTATAGCATTATTTTTTATAGAGTTATTTTAGTGTGGGTGGCCCATCACGCGATGTGGCGCATCACGCGCACGGACACGTTACCGGAAGCTTTCCTCTTCTTGAATAACCTCACCGCGCTCATCTGTCGCCGAGTTTTGCCTCCGAAAATGCAGGAACATGATACCGCATAAGATAATTAGCAGAAATTGCGTGGCCACGCCGCACCATACACCCGTCCTGTAACTCGGATATTCTTTCTGCATGAACGTGGTGCTCGCATAGATACCTCCAATGGCAGCGAACACGAATTGCACACCATTGGCAACAGAGCGACGGGAGTTCGATCGCACGTTGTTCGACTGAAATGCGATGATGGTGGGTAGGTTAGCGTTGCACCCGCTAACACCCAGGAAGACTCCAAAATATCTAGCTCCTGAATTCGTCGAATATGCCGTAATCAGCAACCCTGTGAGTGTGATGCCTGCGTTGAGAGCCATCCACGGCATCCGGACTCTCGATCGATCAGCAAGCCATGCGCAGCCTACAGTCCAGATGATGCTGAATAGATACGGCGGAGCACAGAGCAAGAATACCACTGCCGTCGAGTCGACGATGGTGCTCAAGATGATTTGGATGAAGTACGCAAATGCGTAGATTGGTGCGCTGCAGGTAAGGAACATGAAACCGTATACCCAGAGCTCCCAGTTCACGACGTGGTGGAAAAATTTCGCCCATGTCAGCTTGTCGGGCTGCGAATCGCGACGGTCGCGGTCGATACGATCGAGTATGATCTCAAGCTCACGCATCGTGAAGCCTTGACGTTTGCCAGAGGCCAGCATGGTATCGGGGAAGCCTATAACGAGGAAATAGCCCAGAATTGCAATGCCGATCGTTGCGGCGCCCTCCACACTGCACAATATCAGCACAATCACATTGGCAGATTCTTTATACGGCATCTGGGGACTCACATGAAGATCCATCGCCATCCAGCGATGTTATGCGCCCCATCCAGCTTGACGATAGCCCAAGCTAGGATGTTCCCGAACGCAGAGACAAAGAGATTGATGAGATACCACAGAGCCATACGTTTCTGGATCTCGAATCGCTGATACCATGTTGACAAAAGAAACATGCAGCATGGAAGAAACCCTGCTTCCAATATACCGATCAACATCCGGCAGACCACAATAAGCCTCCAGTCGTTGATAAATCCCATGCCTACCATCACCACGCCCCAGCTGATTGCAAGTCCATTAAGAAGGTTCTTCGGTCCAACGGGACGTAGGATCAGGGTGGTGGGAAGTTCGAATAGAAAGTACGTGATGAAGAAGACCAGCAAGGCGATAGAGTACCGGTTCCCAATGTCAAAGCGAAGGTCCTCGTTTATACCGGCCACACGAGCATTCGAAAGGTTGACTCGATCCAGACCAGCGACGGAGTAAAGAAGGCCTAGGATTGGAATGAGGCGCCAGTCCACCTTGCGAACAACCTTGGCTTCAATCGTCTTTTGCTCTTCGGAGACTTCATCTTCGCGAACATGGCGGATGACATTCTTGTCGAAGGCCACCTCTTCATAGATGGCTTCGGCTTCTTCGTACTCTGCTTTCTCCGAGACAGAGAGTCGGGGCTCTCGTGGCGGGAAATTGGGAGACATCCTCACTGTAGGGGCTTTTTGCAAATGGGCCACGTTTAACCTAGACCTACGCTTGAAGGCGATGCACTCCATCGTTTTCTTATACGTGGCATCACTTGTACCAATGTGCGCTCTGTGGGCCGCGCTGGTATGGGTACAAGTAGGGTTCATACCGAGACACCGATAGACCAAGAGTAGCGATATATGTTCCGGCCATACAGATCACTGTTATAGAATCCTAAGTATGCCTTTGCAGCGGAGTTAGACTTGGCAAAGAAGCTTACATTCCGCGACCAATAGCGCCTAAGGCTTTCGATTTGGAATCTGACTATTGTGGTATGAGGCAACGATGATCTTAGGTGTTGAATTGCTTGTGCATGTGCCCGGAAAAGGTTTGGAAGTTGGCTACCGAGACATTGATGCCGGAACCGGGCACTAGCACCCAAAGGATCGGCCCGCATCACCAACCTCGGGTAGCTGAATAATAATTCGAATGTGATATCTTCTAGGATTGAGAAAGTTTATTTGGCTTGAAGCTTGTATGCGCGTTTTTGACAGCCTTGGGGTCAGTTTTGGCCACATAAACAATCATGTTCTTACAGCTCGCCATCGTATCCACTCTCCTTGACCGCTGCTGGACCTATGCTACCTCTTAAAGCGTCCTACACCCGTGATTGACCTGCCATCTTGGATGCCATCTGCCACGTAGTTCATGACGTGGGGACTTCATCGACCCAGGGGATAGAAGACTGTGCGCCTTTCTTCTGCACTGTCAATGATGCTGCTCGATTCGCATGTGAGATGGCGGCGTCCAAGTCGAAGTCAGCGCTGCCTGAACCGGATCTCCATCTTGACACTGCTACGGAATATGCGCCTACGAAGGTGTCTCCCGCAGCAGTAGTGTCCACAACTTTTACCTTGCGTGCCGGAACCAAGTTTCCAGATTTTGATTGTGAGTAACATTTCTCAGTCTGATAGTAAACACCCTGTGCAGAAATTAGCCTTCGGTAAAAGTGCGAAGATTTGGCAAGACCTACTTCTCCTCCAAGCGTTATGATCACGTTCTTCACGCCTCTCTGTATGAAGACTGCAGCAACATCATCCCAGTTCGTGGGATTATCGATACCTGACAGAATAGCAGCTTCAGTCTCGTTGACAATAAGATGGCCTAATCCGTGATATGCCTCTTCAGGTAGAGGTATCGCTGGCGCAGGATTGATAATAGTCTCTACGCCCTTTTCACGCGCGATCTTCATATTATGCAACACCTGGCAACCATTAGAGGGAATGGGTCGTTCTTCCGGAAAGGTGTGTGACTTACCACTTCAAGAGGTAGTTCTAGTTGGAACAGGGCGACCGAGGAGTCGTCCGGGACCAGATCTGCTACCTCGACATCATAATTTGCTCCAGGACAGAACATGATGCGATTCTCCCCCGTCCCAGTCTCAACGATAATCACCGCAACGCCCGTCTTTTTCCCTTTCAATATCTTGACTTTCTCTGTGTTCAGTCCATCCTTCTGTAGCTGTTCCAAGAAACCCGGTCCAAACTGGTCCTCACCAACTGCACCAACCATCCGCACTTTCACATCCGATGCTTCTCCATTTTGAGCCTGTTGCTGAGTGCGACATAGTCGTGCACAGGCGACCGCTTGATTCGCTCCCTTGCCTCCGTAGCCGATGTCGAAAGATTCAGTGGTGAGTGTTTCACCGCCTACGGGAACGCGGGCCGTCCGAGTCACTAGGTCGACATTCAATGACCCAATGACTGAGATCACAGCGGGTTTCGATGACATGGTGCATGCATTGGGGTGAAGTGATACATTCGAAGATTTGTGGTGCTATAAGGTGACCGTTGTCGTCGGCTACGCTAGGCTTCTTCTGGCCTCGGCAACGCTACCACATGGAGACTGACAAGAGTCTTCACGACTTTTCTTCAACATCACTTCGTCACAATATTAGGGAATCTGTTGTTTGTCGTCAAGGGAGCAAATGGATATTAAAGCTATGATAGACATAAATCACGTTATGTCACATCTGATCTTGTGTCACGGATAACATCCTTATGTCATCCTCACAAGCAAAGCAGATAATCATATATATTCGACAGCTGATGATGCTTCAGCTTCTTACATGTAGACTGCAACAGCTAAAGACAACAACAAGAAGTCAGGTCAGACTCAACAGCCCCCTCTTATAAGCTCCTCCGCATCACCAGGCTCTGACAATCCACTCTCAGCATCACTATCTTCCACCGACATGCCACCCAACGAGCTCAGCAAGTCACTTCTACGCGGATGCCCATCCGACCACCTATAAATCCCCTGCGTACTCACATTTCTCCGTTCACGCAGATCAACGCCACTCAAATCCCTCTCCAACCCCGCGGCTTCCTTGCTCATCTCCGCATCGCCCAATCCCTGCATTCCCCAAACCCAGCGCCTCCAGATCCACCCATGCTCCCTGACTAGCTTCAATTCGTCCTGGTACTTCTTCATTCCGTCGTCGAAGTCTTTGATCTTCTTCTCCTTGTCGCCGTCGAGATGTGTGCCGGCGAGGTCAAGGAGCCTCGTCATTAGCTTCCCGGTCATCCATCCCCATTCCGTGTTGAAGTCATGGTAGGCCTGGAGTATCTGGTCGTTGATAGCGATCTTAGCTCGTAGGAGGAGTGTGTCGGAGTGCGCGGAGCTTGGGTTTGAAAAGTTGGTTAGCCGGGCGATGATAGCGGTGCGCTGGGTCGTGGAGTCGCGGAGAGCGTCGAGGGCTGCGAAGTATGCGGTGAAGATTTCGGTAGGCTCGAGATGCGGGCCGGTGATATTCATGGCTGGCAATGTTTTCGGGGGCTCTAGGAGCCTTGAGGGAAATGTTTCCAGATCTTTCTTGGAGTTGTTTTCGCTCATGGTAGTAGCTTCAGGTTTCATGGCAAGCAAGGTTATATTTTCGAGTCCAAGATTAGCGAGGGATTAAGATCTTTGGCCGAAGATGAGGAGTTTTACAATGGGCCTCTTCACCATTCTTTTACTTCAATTGGCTATCATTCTCCCGTCAGCAGGTCAGCATGTCGGTTCCAGCTTGGTTCACCGAGCTGGAAATGTAACATCTTCTGGTGTGATAATTGCCTCCAAGTTAGAGATCTAGAAGTGCTGAGTGAAGATAGCACACCCTCATACATTTGAATGATACATCATCACAACCCGACCTGCACCGTCAAGCCTTGGGTTGACCACCAAACTTCCATGGTACCAAACTCGAACCGAGCCGGGGAGATCTGCGTCTTCTACCCTCGCTTTCACAACACCGTTGACCCCGCTACTCTAATCTCCCCTATTCCACAACAATTCATTGTCACAGAACTCACAACGTCTACGATTCACAAGGACCCTCTCTATATTTTTCTCCAGACAACTCTTTCTCCACTACCAGCATCCTCTCGACCTGATACACTCAACCCCACAAACCAACTACTGCCTACAAGCTACCACTTATCCAAATCCCTCAAAATGTCCGCCTGGAACGTAGTCTACCACTCCTCCGCTGGCCCCGGCGGTCGCCGTTCCACAACTCCACCACCTTCCCCGCCTCACCAGAATCCTTCTCAGGAGGAACCCTCTGCGGCAGAGCAATCTAGCCCAACATGTCCACCCCACAACGAGCTCGATTACGATTCGCCATGTCCACCAGAGCACTCTGGTCCCGCACCTAGCACAAGCACGAGCACGCCGAGCGATGCTGGAAAGAAGGCTGAGGAGAGCGGTACAAGAGTACAGGATAACCAGGACGGTTTTCACGAACCGCCGGGTCCGCTGTGGGTCTGAATGATGAGTGGGACGTGCAGATGCGGAATATGCAGTCTCGGGGTGTAGTAGGTTACATATCTTGATACATGGCCAGGAAATACTGTATAAATGATCCGAATATCAACAAAGCATACGCAGTGAACGCAGAATTCCTATCATAAACAGACATGTTTCATACAACCAGTTGACCTCATCAAGCCATACCGTACCTAGCCCAGTCAAACGTTATTCTCGAGATATATCCTATACCTGACCCACAGACACGCAACTGAACGCCATGCGCCCCCAAAATGCACTTCTCGCAACCCAACCACGTACAACATCCACCCTACATACTCCGAAACACCATCTTACCCCCATGCCTCCACTGCACCATGTCCCTCGCAGCCATAACATGCAGCGCCCTGCCAAGCGCCTGTTCACTAAACCCCTTCGCATCCACCATCTCAGCCTTCAGTTTCTGCAGACTGACCTGATAGCCCACAGGCATGCGCCTACGAAGCTGTTCTTCAATCTTATTGACCTCGTCCATCATCTCCTTACTCCCCTGTCCCTCGCCCTGATTCACCGCATCCATAGTCGACGCAAGGAACAACCTAATCGCCTCATCGACATGCGACTCATCCGCAATTGGCGACAGCGAGAGTTTCGCCAGCGACTCGGTGATGCGAATAATAGCCTCGAGCTGCCGCACTGTGATGGGGATCGAGGACCGCGCGTTGGCGTTCATCTCGCTCGCGTGCACTTGTCGGCGGATCGAGACGAAGTGGCTGGACAGCTTTTCGGCGGCCTCGGGCGATAGGCGCGGTGCGCACCGTTGCCGGCAATACGTGATATAGCGCTTCATCTTGTCGATGGGGATTTCAGCTTGCACGGTCTCTTCGACGCCGCGTCCGCCCATCGAGATGCCCATGACATGCTTTGCCATGCGCTCATCGCGGGCCCGGTCATGCGCGTCACGCACAATGAAGATCATGTCGAAGCGGGAGAGGATGGTGGTTTGGAAGTCGATGTTCTCGCCGGGTGTCTTCATGTCGTCGTAGCGCCCGAAGATGGGGTTGGCGGCTGCGAGGACACTTGTTCGCGAGTTTAGGATTGTGGTGATGCCTGCTTTGGCGATGGAGATGGTTTGCTGCTCCATTGCTTCGTGTATGGCGACCCGGTCTTCGTCGCGCATCTTGTCGAATTCGTCGATACAGACGACGCCGCCGTCAGCGAGAACCATGGCGCCGCCCTCAAGGTAGAACTCTCGTGTGTTGTGGTCGCGTTGCACGGAGGCGGTTAGACCGGCTGCTGATGAGCCTTTTCCGGAGGTGTAGATAGCGATAGGGGAGACCTTCTCGACGAACTTGAGCAACTGCGACTTTGCGGTACCTGGATCTCCCAGCAGAAGAACGTTAATGTCGCCACGAAGCTTCATACCATCTGGAAGGATTTTCTTGGAGCCTCCCATGAGCAGACAGGCGATTGCCTTCTTGATGTCCTTGTTTCCGTAGATGGATGGGGCTATGCAGCTGGCGAAAGTCTCGTAAAGGTCTGGCCTCCGACTTAATTCCAAGAACTCCTGCTCTTCCTCCTCGGTGAATGAGACATTGCCCTTTCTGGTATGATCCACATCTGCATGTATACCGACTGCGCGAATATACGGCTGTCGGATTGCGACGGCGGTATTCCCCGACCTCTTAGAGCCTTTGTTCTGATAGATGGAGAACACGCCCATGATCGTACAACGAGACCCTGGCACAACGCGATTGGTGAGGTAGCGATCGGCCGAGATCATTATGTGGCGGGGGAGCTCTCCCACGGGTACCTGATCTGGCGCTTCCTGAAGCTTTAGGACCTGTTGGTCGATGAACTGACATTTCTCGTGGAGCACAAAGTATGGGTCTAGTGGGCACTTGTCTCCTGTCTCGCCTGGCTGTCTCGGCCGGCCGCAGGTGCGAGGAAGTGAGACTCCCGTGAATCCACCGGAGATTGAGATGGTCTCTTCGTGCTGGCATGATTTGCATCGTATGGCTAGCGCTGTCGATTTCGAGGAAAGCGTTGAGGCACCGATTATGATGCCAGGTATACGGACGAGATGCGACACACTTGAGGCGGTGAGGTCGCGAATGGACAGCTCTGAGGCGGCAGAATGGAGCAGGAGCTGGTGCTCGGGAAGCTGGATAGTTCGCTGTGAGGGGTAGACGATGCGCTGCGTGCATGTTTTGAGGGCGGCCTCGAACTGGAACGAGTCAGCGAGGGACGCACTATACACCCAATCTCAGCGTACCAGTGGGATGTTCTCGGCTGGGTCTTGCGTGAGCTTATGCGCAAGCTCTTCATCGTACGAGATAAGATGAGCGATATCAACATCGCAATAGTACTGCTTAACCAACACATTCTCGCGAATCTGGTCTCTGTCTACGAGTTAGAAGGAGGCCATCGGCAGCAAATACACTACGTACCTGTATATAAAGACGTTGTCCAGATGGAAGTCCATTATAAAGTCCACCAGCGCCTGCTGTATGCGCGAGGGAGAGGTGCCATCCTGTCTATCGTCACCCTGCTGGCTGCCAAACAGGCTGACGGTATATGTCGTCTGTCGATCGGCCATTGTAGAGAGTCAAAGCGATATCGTGGAGAGTAGAGAAGTGGTGTCGCCAACGTCGATCTTGGGATGAGGGGTCCTTGCACGCGTGAAAACGCGACGCGCCGCGTCCCCTGATGAAGAGGTCCGAGCGTCAATCATCTATCCGTTCACGGCCTAGTGTTTGCTGCCCCACGGGCGTGTTTCGATGGACTTCCAAAGCTTCATTCTGACGGTTGCCTTGCGGCGCTGCAAACTCTACGTGTACAAATACTTAAATACCAACCTAGGTATATCACACTCTCCGCGTTTGACCCCAACCCAAGCTACGATCCCTCATACACCTGATCACAAACCGCAACCATGGACCATGCAGCTCGCGGTGCAGCTGCCCTCAGTGCCAGCAAGTACGACGAAGCTATCAAGAACTACACCGATGCCATATCCGCGAACCCAAATGCCGTAGACTACTTCATCAAGCGCTCCACCGCCTATCAGCGCTCTTCCAAGTACCCCGAGGCCCTTACCGACGCCGAGATCGCCGTTGTCCTGGCGCACAAGCGGGGAAAGCGCGAGTTGATCAAGGAGTCACAACTGCGACGAGCCATTGCCCTGTTCTACCATGAGCGATATGGCGATGCGCAGTTCGTGCTCGGTATCGTCAAGCGTCTGGACGAGAAGGAGAAGACGCTCGCAATCTGGGAGATGAAGATCGGTGGGAAGCTCAAAGCGTTGGACGAAGGCGACGAACGGCGCAACACGACAGTCAAGGAGGTGCCGGATGTAGAGATACCCAGTGCTTCGAGTTCAAAAGCCGCAGCAAAGAGCGAGGACCCCAAATCCGACGAACCTGCAGGCCCTAAACCAGTCGTACCGACCCCTGCAAACAAAATCAAGCACGACTGGTACCAGAACACCGACAACGTCTACTTCACCCTGCTTGCAAAGGGCGTGCCAAAGGATAAAGCGTCCGTGGAGATCGAGAAAGACTCTCTATCCATCTCCTTCCCGATCCATGACTCCCCATCGGATTTCGCCTACTCGCTGGACCCTTTTTTCGCTCCAGTCGATTCCTCCAAGTCAACGTTCCGCATCACAGCCTCCAAGATCGAGGTCACACTGAAGAAGGAGACACCCGGCGTGAAGTGGCACGCGCTCGAAGGTTACCGCGATACCTCTGCTCCTGCCGATGAGAAGAAGACCTCAATACCATCCCACGTACTTGCCCCGAAGACAAACGATCAGCCCCCTGCATATCCCACATCGTCCCGTAAGGGTGCAAAAGATTGGGACAAAGTCGCCAAGGATCTGACTGCAAAGAAGCCCAAGGGCAAAGGCGGCGACGATGATGGTGACGATGACTACGATCCGGACAACGAAGGAGATGAGACGTCGCGTTTCTTCAAGACGCTGTACAAGGGAGCAGATCCTGACCAACAGAAAGCTATGATGAAGAGCTACCAAGAGAGCGGGGGCACTGTCCTCAGCACCGACTGGAGCAATGTGGGTAGCAGGACGGTAGTGCCCGAGCCCCCAGAGGGCATGGAGGCGAGAAAGTACTGAGGTGCTTGCGATATGTTTTGATGAGTGATTCGACCTTTCCAATGCATGGCATCGGCTTTCAACATGAATGGACATGGAGTATACGGTCTGAACAAGCATAGCGATCTGATTCTGTGGGATACCATGTACTCGGATCATCAACTCCAACTGCGGTAAGCAGAGTCAGTGGCCTTGTTGGCAATACTAGTTACCAGCTCAAATCTAGAATCTAGATTATATCATAGAACTCTGCATATCTCGGTGTCTTCGCTTCTAGTTGTGTCATCTTATGTTGCCACCAGACTCATCAACTGGATACACACGGGCTTTGTCAGCCAATCTGATTCCATTCTACCTGTACCGCATCATCTGGTTCAATAGGTTTATGCTAGGCCTAATAGGGTAGTAACTCAATAGGCCAATTGGAGTGTTTCTTAAGTTTTACCGACTGGCTAGGGACAGGTGTAGCTAAGGAGATGGCCCGTATAGCCAAGGAGATAGCCTAGGCCTTAGAATTTTCCTGCCCCCACAGTAGCTTTTTAGCCACTCACGTCTGATAGCTGTCGGAGCTGCTGTTCTGAGTTACTACCCTATTAGGCCTAGCATAAACCTATTGAACCAGATGATGCGGTAGGTCGGTTCCGCGTATTTGGTGCTTCTTCTTCTTCTTCCCCACAGTGATCTACCGCCCGCATATAGCTCTTAGAACGTCTTTACAAATCTCGTGTCCCGTATTTGCCGAAGCTCCGAGCTGAGAGCTAAGCTTCAAGCTACCCCGCAACGTCATAACCTGTCAAGACAAATGTCAAGCTTCAGTTCCGCGGCCAGAACCACAATGCGACCGCCTTACAACTCAGCTATTGGTGCAGAGCTATACAAGGCTCTTTGGCGGGATAAGAAAGTCAGAGATGTTTGCTAGGTCTGCGGGTGTGCATATAAGGCGAGCTTTCAATCCATCGAGCTTCCAACAGCTTTGTTCGAGACCAACCAGACCGCGAAATCTTTCAAAAACAATAACAGGAGCACCCACGCGTCGCGCAATGGCTACGTCATCCAAGATCCATCTGTCTGCTTCGCAGCGACCGGAATACTATGTAGCAGGCCTCAGCCAGGAGTCTGCGGACGCGGCTAGCGAGCTGTTGCAGGAGAACCATGAGAAGCATCACATCTTCTTCAATCGGGACGGTTTCCACGTAAGCTTCCCCACATGCTTCACAGATAGTTTTCTAATACAGATGACGTTAGAATCATATCGTCCACCACCTTCTCTCACTCCTCGCGCTGAATGCGACCCCTGCGGAGCTCAAGAAGGGCTACGATGATAACGCATCCTACCAACGACCTCCAGTGTCGCTCGAGCAGTCTGTTGTCAAAGATATGCATGCCCCCGAGAAGTACAAGTCATATCTAGGGAAAGAGAAGTACTACCATGACTTCTTGGTGTACTTTCAGGATGAGATCGACAAGAAGGGATGGGAGAACGTGCTGAATGAATACATGTTTCAAGGCGATGAGAGAGCTGATGACATGCTTGTGAGGATGTTTGCAGGTCAGGACAACACCCTTATTCTGAGGGTACACCTGTAGGCTTACTCCCAATCCACAGGTTTCCTCCACCCGATCATCCACCTTGGCTTCGGCGTAGAATTCAAACAACCAGCCATCATCGCCGAAGCTCTCGCGCAAGCTGCAGTCCACGACAGGTGGATGGCGCCGTTGTTCTTTGAGGCCGAAAAGGCAGCAAAAGCAAACCCCCGCAAAGAACCCACCGAGACGATCGCACAATTTATAGACAACGTCCGCGCAGATGAAAAGTTGAGCAAGGCACCACATTTCAGCGACTCGAACAAGATCCGGGACGGCATCCTCAAGCGCGCGCCGGCGGAGATGGTCAAATATGCCAGCCAGTACCAGATAACAGAAGATCAGCTAGAAGAGAAGACTGCAGAGATGATCAACGCATCCGGTCTGTTCCTGCTCTCCTCGTTTCGTTTTGCCCTGCCCTGCCCATTCCACCGCAGCCTCTCTTTCCGAACCTGGCAAATATACTACCGCTAACGCACAATCGCAGTCTACTTTACAGGGACATCGCAAAACCCCCCACACGCCATCAAATTCGACTTCTTCTACATGCACTGCGTCAACTGCAGCATCTTCTTCTCCACCTTCCTAGCCCAACCCTGGCTCACTTCAGCCAACAAGATCCGCCTTCTCGAATGGAAAGTCCGGAACGACATTGCCATGTACGTCTCCCGCGGCTCCCCGCGGCTCTTGCTCTCTGAAATTACCCAATACAAACAAGGCAAGGAAAGAGAGAATAGCTGGGAGGAAATCTTCGAGAGGGTCAGGACGTTTAATGATGATGGCCATGCGTGTAAACTTATCAGGGCGTTGGCGCATGGGGAGAAGGTTTGTGCGAAGTATGAAGGAGATGGGACGGAGGGGTTTTTGATTAAGGGCGATATGTGGAGGACGCTGGGGAACATGGCGATTGACTCTGTGGAGGCGGGCGGACCGCATTGGGTCCGGAGTTGTGGGTTTGAGGAGGCGTGGAGGGGCATACCTGAGAGGTCGGCGGCGAGGCTGTGATTATTGCGGATAGGTGTACGAAACGTTTGTTGCATATACCCTAGGGGCTTCAGGCGATTTTCCCGGTCTAACAGTACGTCGCCCAGAAAGTATTAGGTATTGGAGTACTTCTGCATCAGCAAGGTAAAGCTCGTTGAAGCATCCTGCTGTAGCCCCAATTACTGTAGATTATTGACGGAGGGCCGGAAAATCGCTTGACGCCCTTGTGGTAGTGTTCCAAGTACTGGCCATGTAGTATATACTCCAATCTGACATTTCGACAGGGCGCCGTACGTCTTACCTGAGTCTCAATGCTGTTGGGACGCTTAGATGCGGTGTCGCACTGCAGTCTGGCGCGAACCATGTTTTCCACCACCTCACCCACCCAGCGTACACTCGCCAAATGGAATGGACATGCGCTACCGTACTTGCCAGTCAAGTGTCTGCAGGTTCTACATCTACGCCACCTTTCAATCTTACGCGCGCGGCCTTTGTTCAGGCCAGGCCACCTTTATCCCAGCCCAACGTCCGTCTGCGCCGCCTTTGTTTCATCGCCAAGTCTATCGCCGTCGCCATCGCTGTCGGAAACCTGTACTTCGTTCGATCAGTAATTCCCACCAATTCGGACGTCGACATTGACTGCACCAAAACCCCACAAAATGACGCTCGTCGCCTTAGCCATCTGCGCTCTGCTTAGTTGCTCTGCGAGCGGAGGTTTCATTGCAAGGTCAGGACCTGGCGGGGAGGCACAGCGGGTTCTGCATCGATTGAAGGAGAATGGGAATGGAGAGACGAAAGGCCACGCATTGAGTGCAAATCCAGGAATCGAAGTTGGAACTGGACGTAGAGTTTCGGGGACGGTACGTAACCCTCTGAATGAATACCCTTTTTTGCCGTCCTTGCGCAATGCAGCTAGTCTGGGCCGTCCGCAGGCTCTGATGCGTGCTTGTGGCTAACGTGCCAGATAATGTGTAGATGGATGCACAGAGACGTCTCTGGTTCGCTACACAGACTCAGAGCATGGATACGGGTATGGGTACGAACGTGAAGGAACAGATCGATCTCGCTACACTGGTGGATTCCATCGCCAATTTACGGCCGGGAGAGAGGAGGGTGGAGATTAGTATCCCGCAGCATATCAGCGCGTCTAGTGCGAAGATCGTGGTTGGTGGCAGCGGTACTGCCCTAGAAACTCGGCAGTTTGAAGATATGGCCTGGCTTGCGTCGACCCGGATGCGTGATGAGTTCGGACCGGTGTTGGGCGTATCGCGGATTCGATTGGAGGGTAAAGGAGACGGAGATGAAGGAGAAGCAGAAAGTGAGAGGACGAGGAAGAGTTTGGCGGAAGGAAGTCTGCAGCGGGAGTGGAACTTGAAAGCATACACGGCCAGACTGGCTTTCGAAACCCCTCATCTCAGTCTGCCCTTCGAAGTCTACGAGGCGGTAATCGCAGCGGTTCCGGGCGGAGTTGAGTATGTCTGGTTTAGCGAGGCGACAAAGTATGAGCCCAGACTGCCTTGCGGTCTGGTGACGACGCTGCCTAGTATTGTGGTGGATCTGAATGGGGGAGATGGAAAGAGAGGGCAGGTGACCGTCAGGCCGGAGCAGTATGCGATGAGAATAGGTGAAAGGGCGACGGGCGATGGAGAGGGAGCTATGTGCGCACTGCTTGTTGAGAGGATTGGTGGAGCCAGGGGAAGTCGTGAGGTTGGTCTTGGGTGGAGTGCATTCAGAGGGAGGAGGGTGGTGTTGGATTGGGATGCCGGATTCGTGGGAATTGGGAGATGATGGCCGTATTGCTAAATGGCTTGCTTCAAGGACATGAAAGCCTAATAGACGAAGGATATACCCATCCTGTGTCCAAGTTTCTTAGGGTAGTTGGTGTGATGATGAAGGAAAGCTGCGGTAAATGTGGCTCATAGAGCACTTGATAGGGAACTCATGTATACATCAAAACCTGGTTCTCGATTATTTTGATGCAAGAGATGCGTCGACGTAGGAGGATGAGGAGTGGGTCGGTTGCGGGACTAGTGCACGGACCAGCGTCGATTTCGTGTTGTCCAGCCTTCTGCACCGTCTACGTTGCCAATCACCTCGACACTTCAACATTATTGCACCTCGGATCTCCAATCCGGTGGGTTGCGTCGCATGCTTCCGGAAAGCTGCATGGCAAATTGTCCGACCGTTCAAGGCTGCTTATGCAAGTTAGCTCGTAGTGCGCATTCAACGCTTTCCACTGTGGCGACAACTGGAGTCTTCATGAAGGCTTTCAACTCCTTCCACAGAGCTTCTGCCATCCGGGGCACTGTTTCAGACATATGTTGAAGAGCCACTTCACTCTGGGTTTCAGATTCGCCCAGATGTTCGCCTCAGCGGAAATCACATTGGCAGCATAGGAGGCACCACGGGTACTGCAGAACGAGGCTGTGTCCGCGGCGGAAAGGTGGACGCGCAATCACAGTCCCCGTCATTAATGGTAGCACCCACCAATTGTCGACTGGCTGCCCCTTACCAAGGCTGGGCTGTTGAGCCGTACGCCTTTCACAATACTCGAGGCGACGCTGGGCGGCTTGGCCGTCAAGTCCGCTCCGCTTGCTGAGAGTCGCCAATGCTGATATGCTTGGCAAATAGACAGCGCCAAACAGTTCAGAGGGTTTGGCATTTCTTGAAAATTGGTACTGCGGCGTTGATGGCGGCGAGGTGCTACCAAGACCACTAAGTGCTGTTTCTCAAATACCGGCCTGCGCGCCGCCCCTTCCCGCTTTCCAATGCATATGTTTTTCACTTAGACTTTTTCTGTGCTTCATACTTATCTGTCACTCGTTGAACAAGATATTCATATCTTCTAGTATCATCTTAATATTCTTCTTCCTTCACTGTCGCTGTCATGAAATCAGTTACCGCCCTCTCCCTACTAGGGGCTTCATTGGCCCCAGCATTGGCTGCTATTGCGCCTAGACAACAAGGCTCGCTCCCACCTGTCGAAGTTAGAGGGAATGCTTTCTTTGCCGGAGAAGAGCGATTTTATATCCGGGGCGTGGCCTACCAACCTGGTAACTAGTAGTACCTTGCGAATGCCAGGAATGAAGCTGACCATATTAGGTGGTGCCTCCGATGCCGCGGATCCATTGCTCGATATTAAGTCTCTTACGCGCGACATCGAGAACTTCAAACGCCTCGGGATCAACACGATCAGGATATATACAATCGATAATTCCGAGAACCATGACGAAGGAATGAGGATGTTGGATGACGCCGGCATTTATCTCGCCCTTGATGCCAACACGCCAAAATACTCTCTCAATCGAGAGAACGCGGACACTCTTCACCGATCATACAATGATGTCTATCTACAGTCCGTGTTCGCCACAATTGATGCTTTTGCGGGCTACAACAACCTCCTCCTTCTCTTCTCTGGAAACGAGGTCATAAACGCCAAGAACAACACCAACGCGGCTACTTACATCAAAGCAGTGACCCGCGATATGAAGAATTACATCGCGAGCCAAGCATCCCGTAGGATTCCTGTGGGCTATTCCGCGGCGGACGTAGCAGAGAATATTGAGTTCCAGGCTCTCTTCTTCAACTGTGGCACTGACGACGAGCGTTCCGATTTCTTCGCCTTCAACGACTACTCCTGGTGTGACCCCTCTACCTTCACGGAGTCTGGTTGGGACCAGAAAGTCGAAACATACAGCGAATACAGCAAGCCCATCTTTCTTTCCGAGTTTGGTTGCATAACAAACACCCGCGAGTGGAATGAGATCGAGGCTCTGTACTCCACCAACATGACCTCCGTCTATTCCGGCGGCCTCGTCTACGAATACACTGTTGAGCCCAACGGTTTCGGACTAGTTGAGGTTGGGAGCAACGGACAAGTTCAGACTAACGAGGATTTCGATCGCCTCGCGTCTGCATATAACGCTACCGCAAACCCTACTGGAGATGGTGGCTACATGGAGAGTGGGTCAGCATCCGAATGCCCTTCTGAAAATGAAGAGTGGGAAGTGTCCAGCACCCTCCTTCCTGCCATCCCTGAGAAAGCCAAGGCATACATGGAGGACGGCGCCGGTACTGGTCCCGGCCTTGACGGTGATGGTTCTCACTTCGCTGGCGAGGAGAGCACAGCTACTGCAACTCAAGGAGCGGACGCAGCTACACGTACTCCGAATGGATCGGCAGCGGCAAACGGTACTGGCGAAGGCGTCGCTGCTTCAGTCGATGTGCCAATGCGCTTTACCACCCTGATCGGTCTCAGCTTGTTATTCGGTATGGTGTTGCTCTTCTAGGCGCACGAAGCACGTAGGCAGAGGCTGTTGAGTGTACCTTTTCATTTCTAAAGATGGCATGGGTCGCAGACTGTTGGCGGTGTTCACATTGGCTGTTCAGCTTTGTTGTTTGATCATCTCTGGCGTTGAATTCACCCATCGCATTGGCGCTGATTTCGCTTTTCCTTAGTGTAGCTGTCTGTATACATCACAATATTTGATAAAAGCTCTCATTACTCTTGAGTCCAATGGCTTCCTTGACTGACCTCGGTCCAGGAATAAATTCTATTCTGCCAAGGTCAGGGCAGCATAGCGGACAGTAACTTATGTTACACGGTGCATCCTACGACTGTTGAAGTCCAGCTCACTAGAACTCACAATACACCACCCTCGCTCCGTACCCCTCCCAATATATACTCAGCTATCTATGGTTTCGGGTCCTCAAACTCGCGCGCGATGCAGCCCCTGGCGACCAATCGTGCATTCTCTGAGCCGTTACCCGCAGCGAGCACATTCTGCTCTTTCGAACTCTGTGTAGGTAACCTACACTCGTAATTGGAAACTATCATACCGTTGACGTTGGTCTGTATCAGTTCGTAGCCGCTGGAGGCCTAGTTCTTCGAAGACATCAAAATGCAGATCTTTCCAGCATCTTCTCGACATCCTTATCACTTGTCGAACTCATCATCGAATCTCCAAACTCATCCCTCACCTTCTTAGGCGTCGGACTTTCCAGCTTCGATGTTCCCCTCTCCACATCCCGCAACGTCTCTTCCTCACCGAGCAACCCAAACTGCACCAACCGATCCCTGACCTGCGTCTCGGTATTCTTGTCATAAAAGAACAATCCAATCCTCACCAACGACTTTTCCAAAAAGCTCTTCAGCGTCGGCATCGTCGCCGCAATCAGCGCAAACTGCTGCTCGACAATCGCCCACAAGGCGATCGTCACATTCATCCTGAAAATATCCGGACTCGTGTAATACGTCTGCAGGGTCAGGGTCCGGAACAGCGCAGCGCAGGACGCGAAGACGCCGAGAGCCATGAGCACGCACATGAACACCTTCTCCCGACGCGGCAGATTCAGCTTCCGGATAAACGTAATCGGGATGAAACTATAGATGATGTCGGTAACGATCTGGAAGGTGCTGAAGGCGATGATGTTGCCGTTGATGACGTCGCGATCAAAGCATTTGACTTGGCGGAACACGCGCGGATCCCAGTAGATGCTGAATGGTCGGCATTGCAGGAATTGGAAGCAGGTTTGAACAATAGCGGCGAGCACAAGCAGGGTTAGGAGTGTGTAGAGGAAGAATTTCCAGCGCCGTGTGTGCTTGATGCGGAGTAGTAGGAAGCCGACAGATAGCTTGACGAGCGTGACGGACCAGTACCAGACTACTTGCCCGGTGAAGATGAGCTTGAGGGCGGTGCGACGGTCGGCAAAGGATACGAAACGTTGGCGTCGGCCGAGACCGTAGAGGACGGCTGCCGCGAGGAGCATGTAATTGGCGATGGCAAGTATCTGTATATATATGTGAGTTGTTTTTAGGGTCAAGGAAGAGAAGAGATGTGCATACAGTAGCTGCGAGTATTGTCCAGTCGTCAACGTGTAGACGTACGACCGGACGTACTCTCGACCATATCCTCGCTATAAGCAATGTCAAAGAGATGAACAAAAGACCACCTCCGACGCCAAGCAGTATCGGTGCCGTCGTCGTGTCCATGTTGTTGGAAAAGCGTCCTGGACCAAAGTTCGGTTTGCCGTCCGTGGAGTTGAATCGTGATCCGTTGAAGCCGCCCATGCCCATTCCCATTCCCATACCACCTCCGCCTCCGCCTCTACCTCCACCTCCAGGATCCGTCATACTGTTGTGTAGAGCCTGCATCTTGACATCGACGGGTCACAGACCCTTAAAGCGAGCGAAAGAAACGTAAAAGAGCGTGTTGAAGAAAGGAAAGTCGTGATCACATTACTCGTCGGCCAGCCGCATAGCAAGAAAAAGAGCGTAGAAGAAGACCAGAGATATCGAAACTCCACGCACCACCAGCCACCTCTTTTCCAGAAAATCAAGCACAAGATGAGATTGCCCAGCAAAGGTCCTGCCTCTGGACCCGCACCAGATAGATGCGCGAACCACTATATCGATGCCTCAAGCGCATGAAGGCTGCAACTCACTCTGGCTTCCCATACGGCCTCCCAAAAGGGCACGGGCAATCAACCCCGTGCATCGAGTTAAGCAACGTCAGCCATTTTGCTCTGCTGTGTTTTAACACCGAGGCCAGAAAGCTCATGATGCCGTGCAGACGGTCTCATGCCTGTTTCAGCACGTACCCTAGATCCCAGCACCCCGCAAATCAGTGCACCTCGTGGGCTTCCCGAGTCAAGTGCCGATGCAAATGCCACCCGACATGTTGTTCATGCGGGTAAAAGTGGATGCGTTAAAGCTTGTCGTTGTCGAATGCAAGTGATCTGGATACGGTTGGGCCAATGGTGAATGTCTTACGTCAGCATCCTTGTCGCCTTGGCATCCTGACACTGACACAGTTACACAGAGGATGCCTCAAGATCTGTAAGTGCACCATGCAAAGCCCGAATAGGGTTGCTCCCTTCGTCCGTTTGGGAGACGCATTAGGAAAGACGTGGGTCTGCCGTCCAAAGAGTCCCTTCACACGAGCGTGACCGGGTTGCTCCCCGCATCCCCGAAGGCCTGGGTCACAGATGTCGTCCCAAACCGTTCGCTTAGCGGATCAGTGCGTCGAAGTTGTTCGATGATTTTAGTGTGCAAATGTTGCCTGTGGAGTCGCATGCGAATGGTCCGGAGATCAGTGCTCATGCTCGTTGAAAGTCTCTAGAGCACTTCTTTTTATGTGAACTATATCAGAATTGTAAAGGTAGCGGGTGGCTAGTTCGAAGCTCCAGATACCCAATGCCACATTCCAATACGCTGTTTCGAAAAGGTAACATCTCTCGCCTCCGATTAGCGCAACATTCAATTTCCTGCCACCCAGAGCAAGAATACGACACGGTAAATGCCGCTCAACCACCACATTTTAGTAACACCAAATGCTCCCCAACGCATCCAGTGCGAGTATCATAAGCGCGAGCGCGAACATAGGCGCTCATTTGATCATCTTAGACAGCTGTGACAGATATGCCCCCATCCGCAGTGACACTCTTCCTGACACTGACTCTCAGCATCTTCCCCACGCCCTTGACAAGACTTCCATCTTCATTCTTGCCTAAGACAGCATTGCCACTGTACACTAAGGCTGTACCTGTCCTTAGAGCCTCAATATTCTTCAACGACTCCCCACGTTCGAATCCGGCGATGGGAATGTGTTTTTGCAGAGCGGCAAACCACTCGGGAGAACTGAAGCGATGAACAACAGTGATGGAACAAAGTGCGATTAAGTCTGTAAGCAAGGTGGGCTCTTGCGTGGATATGATGACACGGGCACCATAGTGGCGTTGCATGCGAATGATAGTGTGCAATCGTTCGTTTAGCGCTTTGGCGCTAGGAACTTTCAACATGTACTAGGTATGAGTTAGCACTTGCTTAGCACTAGTAGTTTACAAAGACCAAAAAGTCGAACGAGTTTAGTAAAGTGGACGAAGAAGGTACGATTGGAGCAGATACGAACCTTGTGTGCCTCGTCTAGCACTACCATCTTGCCAGCTGTCTCAGAGTGAAGATAGCGTTGTAGCCCGATTTTGAAGAGAATGCAAGCAGTATTAGCGTCCACAAAGGGGCAAGACATATCCATGATTGTGATCTCGCCAGGGCTGTAAAGCGGCTCCGGACAGCTACCATTGAGATCCAGGAAAGACTCCAGAAGATCCAGACGTAATTTCAGCATGTTCTTTTGTGCAGGATTGAACCTGCACTTCTGTAGCATCCGTTTGAAAAGAGTATAGTCAAGACCACTGCCACCTTTTCTTGCGAGTTCGCGTAGGATTTTGGTAACCTCCGCGAGGTAGAGAGGTATCTCATCGGAATCGTTGACCGCCATGAGAGTGAGCATGGTCTCAATATCCAAGTTTCGTGGCTTGATCTTGGATGGAAGAACAGTGACATTAGGGACCTTGCGGCGATAGGGCAGCGAGATTCTGGGATTCGAAGGAGAAACGAGGACAGTGACCTTTTTGGCATGGGTCTGAGTGCGAAAAGCAGGATTCGCAGCACTAAGAAACGCGGCTTCGCTAATATTGAAGTCTGCCCCATCGCCGCTGAAGGGACTGTAGCTGAATACGAGAGCGGACAACGGATTCTGAAGCTGCCCAAGATGTGGTGAGGGGATTAGAGCATTTTCCATTAGACACGCAGTGGTGTGGCTCTTTCCACTTCCTTGAACTCCACAGATGAAGGCTGAAAATGGAATGTTCGTGTTCACAAAAATTTTAGACTTCTGGTTGACGCCGAGGAAGCCGTACTGAGGCAGAATGTCCTTGTGCGCTTCCAGGAGGATGTCTTCGGATAAGAGAGGAGCATGTCGAATATCAGCATTCCAGTCGTCGTTTCGCCCATTCGTGTCGCCGTCTCCAGTCATATCAGGCAACAGCAGATCCATAGGATTATCAACGAGTCCATCCATGACCATTGATCGCGGAGTGACGGGAGCTTGATGGGGGTCATCTGAATCGTCCTGAGGTGTGTATGTTTCGGAGCCTGTTGCCGTGTTGTGACTCGGGCTTCCAGGCTCACTTGTTTTATACTTCTGCGGAAATGTTAGCTACGAACCTACTGTGGCTAGCAGTTTAGACCTACATTTATGTTTTCATGAGCAGTGCCGAAGCACAATTTGCTTTCAAGCAACTCCCAGATATCTGGGCCGTTGGCAGGCATGTTTTGCTCTTCCCGATCGAGAACGGCAGACGTGTTGTTTGCACGTGAAGTGTCATTTGCAGAGAGCGTCGCTGTAGTTGAGGTACTGATAGGAAGGTTAGACTGGGGTAACGGGATGGAAGGTGCAGCTACAGCAGCGGGCACTGCTGCGACTGGAGCAATAACTGGAAGGTTCGACCGGGTAAGCGAACTGGGAGGCGTCCCTGCTACAGCGGGGTCTGCTGTGACTGGAGTATTAACGGCAAGGTTGGACTGGGTAAGCGAACTGGAAGGTGTGGCTGTTACAGCAGGCCCGGTTGCGACTGGAGTATCAACGGGAAGTTCGGGCCTGGATGATGAACTGGAAGGTGTGGCTACTACAGCGGGCCCGGTTGCGACTAGAGTATCGACGGGAAGGTCCGACCGGGGTAACGAACTCGAAGGAGCGGCTACTGCGGCAAATACTGCTGCGGCAGGAGTATTGATGGGACTGTTGAACTGGAATAACGAGTTGGACGGTGCGGCTACAGCAGCGGGCGCCTTGTCCATGCCGAGCGTAAATGTGAACGCGAACGGCACTGGACCCGCCTGTGGCAACTTGGTCTCTTCTTGCGTTCCTCTCGTTTGGACAGGGCCACTTTTCTCGCGTTGTGCGATCCGAGATGCTATGACTGCATCTGGACTGATGAAGCTGAACTCATGCCCTGGTTCGCGCAATCTATACCCGGTCAGAGGGGGTCCGAAGAAGTGGCGGGAAGCCTCACTTCTTGACGGTAATCCTAATTTTCTCCTTGTCCTCTGGTCTCAGTTTGATCAACTCTTGTTTGAATCTAGGAGAACCCATCCAAACATCATTGGGAAAGCCAATGGCAAGGTATTGCTCATGAACCCAGGAATCGAGTAGGGCCTCGTTCCTGATGCGTGCTTTCGTCTTTGCGGTATTCTCCTCCTCGATACTAAGTTATTTCTGCGCCTCCTCGAGGTACTCATTTTCTTCTTCTCGGCGATGCTAACCTAAGGACTGTTTTGAGAGCTTCCGATTCAATGAGATCGGTTCTGAAGTCCATGAACCTCTTCACCACGGCAGCCCGATTGCTGAAAGCCCCACCGGACTTCTTCCGGCTATCTTTACACAAATCCTTTCCCGTGTCAGCTTGTCGTCGATTTGAGTCAAATAAATATGCTACGAACCTGACAGATGTCATGCCACAAACTGTTCACATATTAGTCTTCGGTTAATGAGGAGCGACCAGTAACTTGGTACTTACGTGCCCATGGCGCCATCAATACCTTGTGTTAATTCGGGTCGACTTTCCAAGAGTCGCCGCTTAAATCAACTAGGTTGATAGGTTTTTTCAAATCCGGATTGCCATACTCATCGCAGTGACTCTCGACATATTTTCTTCGCATCCATATATAATGCTCGGCCGGCATGGTGTTGATGTGGAGCTGAATGGCGGCGGAAGATTCGGGAGTTTTCTGTCGCTTGGGGTATGTACCCACGTAGGGCCACCGCGTGGTACGTGCACGTGCCACCTCCAGAGCTGTTCACCAACGCGTGGTCGCGTGATGGTATGATTTATTGCCGGTCCCACCCGGTCTAAAAGTAGTGCAGCTGATACGCGTGTAAATACAGCATAGACAAGATCCGAGGGGTTCGACAGTCGCGACAAGGTGATGGCAAACAGCAGAGGGGCTTGAAACTTTTGAGGTCCAGAGAAAGGGGTGACACTAGGCGCAGGCGCCAAGAGATGGCTGTGCGCTACCCTAGCTTCACGGACCTCTGAACGCGCCGCCACGTAAAGGCTGACTCAAGGATCCCAAATTCCGGAATATCGCTACTTGGGCTCTGGCGAGAGTCCAGTTCCCTTAGTGATCAATGATGTTCATCAATGGTTAAATAACAAATAAGAGCTGACGGCTGTACTGTAGAGAAATGTGATACTAGGTACATAAATTGTGCAGGAGAGTGTAGATCACATAAGCATGCACGAAAGGAAGTCTTCTGTGAAGCTGCACTTAGCTCAAAGATTTGGAAAGGTGTGACCGATGGGTCTAGAAGCAGAGGGATATTGGGTGAAATAAAGATCGCTACTACACCATCGTTTATGCACCGCAGCTGGAAACCCTAAGTAGTAGTCCTGTATTCCAAGAGTGGCCTATTGCTATAAGATTTCGAAGTAATTTTCCATTAGTACAGGGTTAAGCAGTGGATTGGGATTTGGCATTAGATCAGGGACCGTCGCAAAGTTTTCCAGAGGCCACTCCAGTAGGTCTTCCCAGTCCGCCTTCAGCAGTCCGATAGCTGCTGTAGCTGTTCGCTTCGCCCAGTTTATGATATGCCACTTTCTGGGACTTAGGTAGACAATCGCGCACCAATATATGAGAATTAGGAGTGCAACGTCATCGCCTTCAGTCAATACTGACATATAACTGTCTGAAACCTCGGCAGGCCAGGACAGTAAGTGTTTGAATATACGTGGTTGGCCTTGGCATTCGAAAACCCACTCTCGTAAGTCCCAAAAAGCCTGCCGATTAACTTCTGCGTTGGTGTCGTCATTTTCAACGGCTCGTATGACTACCAGTGCAAGCCGGTGAATGGCAGTCCTGATTTTGGGGTCGAGTGGGACGGCTGAGTGACGAGTCCGCTGCGCGATAAATGGCCAGAACTTGCTGCTAGAAAGGTACGGGAAGAATTCCTTGCTTAATCTCATGGAGCTACGGAGCATCAGGAAGGTCTCCATGATACTGAACTCGGAGGTGGCACCGAAAGCATTGCGAAACTGCTGGACCGCAAAGTGGAAGACGACATTTGATGCCCCAAAGCAGAGGACAGCTACCCAGTTTTCGTCGTTCACAACCGGAGGAACCTGACGGAACATCGTCGACGCAGCAATTTGGTGTTGATATGCCGTGACAGGATGTCTCGACGATGCACTCCCAGTGTTAACACAGTCGTCCAGTACGTCAATAAGGGAGGATAACGCCAATATACTGTGTTGCACATACGGATACTTGCGCGCCGAGGTCTCAAGCACTGGTATCCAGAGGCCAGCTTCATCGTGCGGGAACCATGCATGACTGAATATACTAGACAATGATCTCCGCAGGGGGCTCGGAAATGTCAAAGTCGTCTCCAGTGTGCCAGAAGTAGGCCCGACGTATCCATCGACCAGACGGGTAGTAACGCTGAGCGGGCGAGGAGATGAGGTGTAGTGTGCTTCACCAGGATAATTACTCCTAATGGCGCGATGCTGTAGGCGTGGGTTCGGGGCATTGAGGTATTCGCAAGTCTCATTTCGCCGGATACAGTTCGCGCACGTGGGGGTTTGCATATTACACTATGGCAGTTTAGCAGATTCTTCGGAGATCAACAGGAGCGAAACCAGAATGCTATACCTTTACCCGCCGTCTTTTGCAATTGAAGCATCCATCTTTGGTCTTGTGATGGTACGTTCGTAGGCCGAGCTTTCGTCGAGGCATTCTAGGATCACTTCAGCGACGAGCAGGGTTCTTACGAGGGAAGTGGCTTGAGAAGGGGACATGATGAGTATTATAATGTCACACGTCCTTGTCCGTGCATTGCAAGGCCGATTCTGGACGCTCGTCGGATTCGACGTTGTTGGTCGTTGGGTGAGCGTTGCAAAGCTGCATAATTAGCGATCTGAACTAGGCTATTTCTGGGATGATGACAGGGTGCATACGAGTATCCCTGTCGTCGCGGCTTCCCAGATTGGTCCTCCACATCGCTCTCGTTGCCACGAAAGATGTATCTTCGAAGTCACCAACAGTTGCTGTCAGCATTCGGGATAACGTCAGGAGAGACTCTCTTTATTACATTGTTTCGAGTCCAAAGCACGATAGGTATAGGGCCAGCGGCTCGAAGCAAGCTTCCCAACATCTTCGCACCGCACCGATCCTATAAAGCAGGATATCGCTGTACTAGATGAAAATGATGATTGGATTGCCCTGGTACTGTAGGACGAGACTGACCTCAAAAACCTCAACGCCCACTCAATTGTCGACAACGCTTCCGATCACGCCTCGACGGTCGTCCCTTTTGGGAATGATATTCGTATACCAAGGTGCCTAAACGGAGTTACTGTTGGGATATAACACATCGCGGACACCAAAAACACTCATTCAAGTGCTCAGCGGCATGTATGTTCTAGCCCAGTAGCGAGGTTCTGGGTAATGTCAGCTCATGCCAATTGATAGTATCGTGAACATCTTCAAGAGGCGAAGCGCATACTCGGAAGCCTCTTGACTTTCGCACCCGGCCCAACATTGTTTCCATACTCATGTTCTGGCCACACCAAGTCTTCGAGGCGCAGACAAGAGAGTTCTCAGCAAGCAACTGACATGCCAAGATGTGCTCGGACTTGTCACGTCCACGTCACCCTGTCAAAGTCGCAAGAACAGGACGTCATCCCCGGTCTTATGACCCGCCGCTCCGCTGCCGGAATGATAGTCACGATGCAATACTACTCGCCTCGGCGCGAGTAGTTCCCAATCCGATTCTTGTTCACGAGGATTGCACCAATCAGAGACGCTATGATCCGAGCGTATTGGAAGTGACCAATCAGAGACGGGCAAACCCGAGGCTCGCATCAGTACATACGCTTGCGACCTGGGCCATCACCTGAGAATACCAAATGACGAATCATCATCTACTTAACTAACTGTTTGAATGAATCAGAAAACACGACATCCGTGACATCTGAAGGCCTCATGGGGATATCACTGTCCTATTCCCGTGGTTCCTAAGGTATATAAAGGTGCCCGAAAGACTCGTGCCGTAAAAGTCATATCGCGGCACTCTTCGAATCGTTTTCTCGACAACATTGAGTCATCTGAATCCCGAGAATGCTACGAAATCCTGTGCCTAAGAGCCCACTAGGCAATTACCGGATTCTGTCCCCTTCGGCAGGAGTGAGGGTTTCACCGTTATGCCTTGGTACAATGAACTTTGGTAATGCCTGGAAGAGTATGATGGGAGGTATGATCGATATGTTCAGACCATTGAACCCGGCTAACCAGCAGTAGAGTGTACTAAGGACACTGCTTTCGAGATCCTCGATCATTACTACGAGATGGGCGGAAACTTCGTTGACACGTAAGCTCTAACCTGCTACTAGTTTTCAAGGGTGCTGAAGTAATTCATGCATATAGTGCCAATGCATACCATGGTGGAGAAAGCGAGCAGTGGCTCGGTGAATGGATGCAAAAGAACGGCAACCGCGATGAGATTGTCCTAGCAACCAAATACAGCTTTGGTTCGCCGGTACCGTCTGCGAAGCATCGCATCAACTACGCTGGAAACCACAAAAAAAGCTTAGTATATTCTTTGGAGGCTTCGCTGGGCAGACTACAGACATCGTATGTCGACATAGTAGGTTCTCTCTCTTCTTCTGGTTGCAAATTTCAGTTATTAATCGAGAGATGCAGCTATATGTTCATTGGTTCGACTACACCACTTCAATTCCAGAGATGATGCAGGCTCTCAATCGCCTGATCAATGACGGCAAGGTACACTATCTCGGTATTAGTGATGCGCCAGCATGGGTTGCCATGAAAGCCAACATGTATGCTCAGCAACTTGGTCTGGCTCAATTCGTCATCTATCAGGGCCGCTATAGTTGTGCTGACCGCGACTGCGAGCGAGAGATCTTACCAGTATGTGAAGATACCGGCATGGCATTTGCGCCTTATGGAGTGCAGGGAGGTGGTTTGTTCAAGACAAAGCAGCAGAAAGAATCCGAGAAACATGAAGGCCGAAACTTACCAATCAAATATGACCTTGAGAAGCACGAATTGGCGACTCAACGATTGGAAGAGGTCGCAGAGAAAGAGGGTGCGAAAGTCACCCAAGTAGTAAGTATTCATGACTACATAACATACCTGATGCTCAACTTACCAGGCTCTTGCATATGCCTATCAGAAGGCTCCTTACATTTTTTCCATTGTGGGTTGCCGCAAACTGGAGTATCTAACAGACGCGATCGATGCTTTGACGCTCAAGCTATCTGACGACGACTACGACAAGATCGATCGCGCTACTGGCTTTGAACCTGGCTTTCCTCTGAGCATGACATTCCAACACTACGATACAACTGTTAACTACAAGCCGTGTATGACTGCTCAAGACTCTCCACTTGGGCAGCTCTCGGGCCGTCTTGACATTGTATCTAAGCCCAAACCCCTACCACCGCACGCCAAAGCAGAGTACATTCAAGAGGCGTGATATGATGATGGACAAGAAAGAGATTCCGGAGAGGTTAAGCTATTACTGCTAGCAGATCACCCATCGAACGCTGATATCCTTCTTCCTCCGGTGCCAGAATGGCAACAGAGGCCCTTAGAAGGAGTAGAGATGTGGTTCCCCCAACGCAGGCTATCTTGTTCCAAGGATGTCATCAATCACTGAGAATATTCTCCAGTCTCTTCTTTCGTGACCAAAACAATTCGCATCGTGAAGCCCGCCATAGATGTTCAGCTTGTGGTGGTTGTTGGAAAGAAAAGAGTCCAAAGTACACAAATGTCAAACTTGGCAAGAGCATCCCTAGCTATGAACTATATAGCGAACCAAACCGACAACTAAGTTGCGGGGACATGTTAAAATGTGGGAAGCAGCGAGCGTGGCGGACAGCATGGAGGTAAGAGTCGTCGTCCGATTCATGCCAATATACGTGTGCATCTCCTTATTACGCCACGTTGTTTGGTAGCTATAAGATGACTCCATCTTGCCTCCTCCGTTCTTGTAATACGTGACGCTGCTTTTTCATTTTGCCCTTCGCATATGCCAGCCAGTCCTTTCCATTGTTGATCGTCGGCGTCGATTCCTTTGGGTCCTTTCCGATGATTTCTATGGAGAAGACGTTGAAAAACACCTTGCTCATATCATCTCCCAATACCCAAGCATGCTCACTCCCAAGCTGATGGAGTTCGGAATCCATCGTCGTCACGATTGTGTTCGCCATGCTATGCCTACAACACATTGTATTGAGTCAGTAGAGGCAATGAAGTGGGTAAGCAAACGATCAGGTCTCTTGTAGAAGATTTTTCGGCTGACTTTTGGAGCTCAATGGGCTACTTCGTCATGCCGTGACGTACCAGTTCGCGCGCTCTTGCGGAGTTTTGGGATTCTCTATTGAAATGAGTGTTTTGGGCAGCATTCCAATGTTGCTTTCAATCCTTTCTGCATAGCCTTTAAGACTAATAAGCACTGCTGGGTCGATTGTAGCGGTCTGGTTGTTTTCTGTACTCATGTTGGAAGTACTCGATAATTTGGAAGAGGGGTGGCTTAACGGATGATTCCAATATTTATTTTGCAGGCGGCTCAGGAGAGGTTATATATGATTCAGTGGATTCCAAATAGCGTATAGTCACGAACAATCTACTCTGTGAAGCGACGCTGTACGTGACGCTTTGAATAAGTATGTGTGAATAGATTGTATGAACGGCGCCAACAGTCCCCTCTATGTCAGTGAGGAAGACTAATGTGATCACAACAAAACGTTCTCACTGAGTGAAATAAGCAAGAGCCCTCTCTGCGTCATCATGTATGCATTTTTTAAGAAGAACCTGATCACATATTGCTACTAATACATACTTTGTCACAGATACTGCGTGAAGAGAATAGTAGTTCGAACCCTAGGATGTCGATTGGACTCTACAGAATTGTCACATTGTGCACATGCACTGGATTCTGATTGTTCATTCAATTTGAGTTGTTCGCTTGTATGTCACAAAGCTAAGCCTTCGAGGTTTCATACACAAAGATCCGTTGTACAAAGACTCACTGTACAAAGACTTCCACAACATGAAGAGATATCATATGAGCATTAATTGTCCCACGTATACCAGAATCCGATTTAATCAAACAGAATGTCTGCTCAGCAAACAACATACCCATGGAAAGGCAAGATCTCGCTTGGCGAGTTTGAAGCCAGACTCAAAGAAAGGTCTCCATTAATTTTTCAGCATTTCAATTATTGGCTTGATGAGCAAAAGGAGGCTGGTCAGATCGGCGATCGATACGATAGCGTCAAATGCGGGCATCGAAACTTGATGCGAGAGACTATCGAAGGTCTGCACAGCGACTGGCAATTCCTGCGACAATTGACCGTCGAGCTTGCTAACGAGGATGTCGTGAAACGCTTTCTATCGCTCACACGCTCGGCGGATCAGCTGAGGCAACTCAACGACAATGAGGAAATAGCAGCGATTTTGGAAGTCTCTCGTCTATCCGACATCGTACCATTGAAAGGACCATTGAAAGTCTTAGGCAATCTTCAGACACCCAAACAGAGGCGTGCAGATAAGCGTGCAGATGAACTTGCACGACAGAGGACGAAGGAGGCGCAACTGAAAGAGCAAGAAGCACTAGAGCTTTTCCCAGAAGAAATGAGAGAGGCAATGGAGTGGGTGGCAGGGTTATGGAGGTCGTTCGAGAATATGACGAACACCTCAGAGGAGGCTTACAAGAAGCTAGAGAGCAAAATTTGGGTCGAGATGGAGAGACGAATGGGGATTGAACCAAGACCAGCGAAGGTATGGAAGATTGAATAGATATAGCACAGCCATGAATTAGAGATACTCTTTGGTGTGTAGTCTGTTAGACAGCATCTGTGAAAAGTGTTTCGAATTCTAACGAGAACCTTCCATGAATTACGTGACGTTCTTCTTGCAATTGGGCTACGTACAAGCTTTGTTGTCTTTCGGTTAGCTACCTGTCAATTCGGGACAAAGACTCATGCTACATGCAAAGTATGACGGTCCTAGGAGTTCTGGAACATAGGGAAAGCGCCTGTTGCCACGCAGAAAGTACATATAACCGCGATATCCTTGCTGGAATAAGGCTCACCTGCTCCTCCTCTAACCATGTCTGCTCAGGATCGCGTTAACGCAACCAAGGAGTACCTCGAAGAAATCGAAAACCATGGAATGCTTATACGTGCCGGAATTAAAGCTTGTTGGACTCTTCAGTATCCGAAAGGTCTTATAGGGCATACAGTCGCCAGCGCGCAGATTGCCGTGTGCGCCAACAACATAGAGGCCCTCCAGGAGAGCATGGACTGTCTGATTCGAGACCTCGATTTGCAGAGCATAGTCGAAGTGTACGAGGCACAGGGTGTCCCAACAAAGGAAGCCATGCAGAAAGCACAGGAACATCAGACACGTCTAGAGGAGAACGTTCGGGTACTGGGTGTTGTGATTAAGAGCCTGAAAGAGGAGAACATGAACGCGCTGAGGAAGGAGACAGAATAGATGACTGCCAGTGACTTACCAAAGTGAGCCGAGTTGAAGCGGGATCGTTCTGGTACGGGACATGAGTATGGAGCTTATGATAGCTTTGGTATGATGGCAAACAACACTTGAGAATGTGAACACCGCACGTACACTGAACGGTATTGCCGTTTGCAGATATCATCGGAGTGGGAGCTCATTGTACCTAGGGCATCATATAAGTTCTAGCGCACTTGAAGACAGAAATAAACACTGTGATCTAGTTTTGAGAGGTGTCGTTTGTCAGCGGTCTTCGGAAGTCGTTGTGAAGAAGGCAAAGGTCACAGAATGAAGGATGACTCGTCTTTCGCCCAGCCCGCGATTGTTGACGCCAAGAGTCGTACTGAGTGAAAAGTATACAGAGTTTTAGCCGAAGGGGCAGTACATCTCGTCTACTTGCTCGAATAGGCAAGAAGCTGAAGCACGGCCGAGGAGGTGCTCCCGCCTTATGGGGTCCCACTATGTCGCTATCTTTGGATCTTGCGGGTTTGTCGACTCAGACGCATAAGAAGGGTTAATGCCGAGATCTTTCTTACTGCGAGGGCTATCCTTTTGTGCTCAACACTGTATGTTCGTTAACCGTGCCTGATTCCTCAGATGGGCTAGCGTGGTGCACTGACCACGTGAATCAAATTTTGATGGGACATCCGATGTCTGATTCCTGGACGTAGCAACAACACGCTCAACAGATCCCAAATCCCTATCGTTGTCCTTCAGAAGCATTCTTTGTAGTATCGGAGTACAGCGGGGCAGTGTTTGCAGCTAGATGTTCCACTGCAGCCGTCGTATACTCAATTCGTTACAAGGGGGCTAGAAGTTTCCTATCGTTACATGTGGGGGCCATTTCAATGCCCGGGCATCTACCGCGACCATCCCCGAACGCTCCAGGCGGAGTGGCGCTCGTGTCTCCTGCAGATCCATGCACGTTGGTTTCGAACAGCGAAAGATACGGATCGGGGACCCCACGGCATCAGCCCTATTCGACCTCGACAGTGGGAACACATGTTTGCGAAGCCACGTATTTCTCTGGTGTCCATTGTGTATGTCGGACGACGCGAGTGGCTACTCTCGGTGACCTTAATGCCACCTGTGCAGGTACGACTGGAACGCAAAAGTAATGTCTATTTGTTATCTTTTGCACACAAGGCTGAAGGTCACCTTCATCCGGGATCATGGGTAAGGACGCATTGGGAATAGAGTGGTACTTGGTCCGCATCCTACGGGAAGGTGGAACATATTTGGTAACAACCCGCTGCGTTCTAGCGTAGGGATGCGGCGAAGCTTTCTAGTCCGGCCTCGAACGAGAGTGGGCTGGTTGCCTTTAAGTCTGGCGAAGTATAAGTTACATGTGTGAGTCGTCCGTTGGGCAGGAAGAGTATTCGAATACACCCTTGGTCGCCCTTTTGGAACAAGTGAAGACGCCATTTGTCGTCCCATCATGAGGTCCTCCACCTGGCGATACGCCGTTACTTGGGCATTGAGTCTCAGTTGTGTCGCTGCGGGCCCCTCAGTAGACTACACGGTACGAAATGCTCCTGGCGCATCCACCATCGACACGTATCAAGCCATTCGCCGCGAGCTTGCGAAAGCAGCAGTGGAAAAGAGACAGACCGTCCTGAAGAACAGTACGACGCTCGATAAAAGCTGGAATGGCGCTGTGTTGCTGAAATTGTGAGCCAGTCACTCACGTAACGATAGAAATTACACGAACTCTGACAATAGATCTGTAGTGGAGCCGAAAAGACAGTCAATGATACAGGCGACGACTCCACTCTCACTGTCAGCGCAGGTGTGGAGATTGTGTGCACGACATGCTTCGTCAAAGGCATTGCAACTGCCGAGCTCTCATTCAGCGAAGACTTCAATGTCAGCAACACGATCGATCAAACACTGTCCAGTGTCCACGACAAAGTCGACAACTTCACTGACACCGTAGACGACTACTTCCTGAACTATACTAAAACAGTTTTGGCAAACTTTGATGATGGTATAGACGTAGAAGACTTCGCGTTCCCTACATTCCCGTTCAATTTTAGCATGGAGATCCCCTCCATCCCAGAATGCAATCTGCGCTTTCAGTTCGATAAGATGGAGTTGTACATGGAGATTGACACTATCCTCGCGGTTGGCGCGACCTACGAGCTCAGACTTTTCGCGTCACAAACACCAATTGGAATTAGCATCACTCCGGATCTCGAACTTGGAGTCGTAGTCGCTATTGACCTGATCCTGAGCGTCTCAGGAGAGATTGACATCAGCAGTGGATTTCACATTCTGCTCAACGACGGTGCTGCTATCAACATCGCCCTCTTCGGCGACGATGTTTCGGACATCATCTTGTACGTGAAACTCCCTAGTAATGGCTTCATTCAGCTGACCGCGTGTGTTCTCAGTAATGGAGGCAAATACGAGTTCTTGCCTGTCACTATTGAAAGTGCTGGAATTGTGTTCTCTGCAGTCTTACGAGTTGGCGTCCATGCCGGGTTCTCCGTCGTGACGCCGACTCTGCCAGAGGTCACAGTTTTTGGCAAGACGTTCAAGACACCATCAGTTGGTGGAGGTATCGAAGTTGGAATCTTTGCAAACTTTGCAGAGTTCACGACAAATGTCACGTACACGCCAGACGAGGACTGCAAGCTCAATGTCGTGCAGTCGTACCAGATGGCTCTCGGTGCCCAAGCTGGAGCGACTATAGCATTTGATGACCACACTTTCGGTCCAATGGCAACCGCCTCAGTTCCTATCTTCTACACGGAGATTGCATCCCTATGCGCGATTCAGAAGACCGCGACATCGTCCACAATCGCAGCAGCGACCGGAGCTACTGCTGCGAAGAGGCAAGCAATGACGACCGCCACGCTCACTTCAACGATAACACACACTGGCGTCACTTGCATGACTTCCGGACTGGTGAACTGTCCGAACTCAGCGCAAAGCACCGCGCAATCTGTAGAGACCAGTACGGCGACGGTGACGGTGCCCAGCGGGTCTTCGGCTACATGGCCTGCAACTACTGGGAGCACTGTCACCAATGACGTGACCTTTGGGGCCCAAGCAAAAGAACTGGACGCAACTACGGGAGCCCCTGTGTCTTATGTGCCGCCGCCGCCGTCGGCAAGCAGCACAGGAGGAAGTGGCGGTGACTCTTCTTCCATTCTGGAAGGCAAGGTTGGTGGAGTAGACAAGAAATTGATAATCGGCGTGAGCGTTGGTGTCGGTGTCCCTGCCCTTATCGCTCTTGTCACGGGTCTCAGGTAAGTCACCTTCTACGGCTTGAAAGACAAGCTTTAACAGCGCATAGTCTCCTCATGCGACGACGCAACGCAAAGACCTACGATCCAGTGGCCGAGGAAACCCCAATGATCTCAGAGCCATATCACTCTACCACACCGGTGCCGGGCGAACGCTATCATGATAAGCCTGGCAAGCCTAGTGTCGATATCGCAGACTTAGGTACACGTTGACGTAGACAAGAGATTCAGGTGAAGTGGGTATGGAATTAATGAGTCTTATAGATCAATTAGATGCACCGTTATCATTTTCCTAGTCCTCTTTCACTTGCACAAGTGTGTCAACGTCGTAGTCATCTACGTTCACCAGAACGTTCGTATATCACACAGTAGAGGTATGCACGCGCATTCATGATGTCCGCTTCGCGCTTGACTAAAGGGACAGGAATACATACACGGCGCTGATCTATTGACATCATACATTGAATCGTTGATCAGTCATTATGTACTCCTCTTCGCCTATTGAATGGAAGGAATATTCACTTACTAAGAGCAGATCCTATATATATGCCTTTCTACACACCACTCTTCCACCAGTAGAATTCAGCACACACTCTAGAAGCAACCACCTATCATTACACAACAATGAGTTCCGAAGCACACTCAGCAGCAGATCCTACTGTCAAGGTCGTCCTTGAGCCCACCTTCATATCAGAACCCCCTCGAGCGCTGCCCGACAATGTCGCACTCCTCGAAGCTCACACAATAATACTCGCTCAAAATTATGGCAACGCTACCGCCCTATACCTTACCTGTATTCCCCGTATAGAAGACATGGAGGACAAGAGAGGGGTCTTTTTTAATTTAGAGGCTCGGCACAAGTCAATGCAAAAGAAACTAGACGATATGAAAGTGAGAGTAGAGAAAATCACGGAGGAGGAACTGATATCGCATTTCATATCCTTGGGACCGAAGGGTTGGGCGGAGGCGGTACGCAGGGACTTCGAAAGGAGGATCTTGGAAGAAGAGTGGAGGTTGAGTTCCGTGAAGGAGTGGGTGGATAAGGTTCGGCCCGAAGTGATGGAGCCTTGGACGGGTGCTCGAATCTAGACTGGCCTCTGCGGAGAGGTGCTCATGTGGCAGTAGCAAACCTTCGGTTTCATTCAACACAACATTGTACATGAGACTGAGACGTTCTATGCCGTGAGTTTGTCACTTGTCACTTCACAAAACTTGCTGCCATTCACAATGTTCATCGTGCGTATATCATGGCCATCAACCCCAGGGGTATATTAGGACCCATCTCTGTCCCTCTTTACAACCCCTCACGTGCTTCCCTACTAGCGTTTCCAACATGTGCAGTCGACAGGAACCCGTCTCATGCATCCTTGTCTGCAGTTAGTGGACGACATCTCCCTCGCCCTCCACGACAAAGCTAAAGCGACCACCAACACATACTGCACCCTTCACCCAGCCTTGGTGCGTCTCTGTGCCACCGAAGACCTAGCGGAATACCAAGTAATCCGATTTGAAGTCTTGGAACTGTTCGGCAGGCACTGCACTGCTGTTGATGAGTACGGAAAGGCGATCGACCAGATCAAGGTCGACGATCTGGTGAAGCTGGTAATCGTCACTGGTATTGTAGAAGAGGAAAAGGCTAAAAAAGCCATTGAGGATGAGATGGAAGCGCAAAAAGCCTGTTACCAGAAGTTTATGAAGAATGCAGGATTAATTCGAGAGGGTGTGAACTATGAACAGGAGATTGGGTTGTGGCTGCGGCTGAAGAATAAGGTAGAAAAACGTAGGAAGGCTACTTAGTCGGCGTGGTCGTCCCTGCATGAGATGGCTATGAAGGTTTTGAGAAACTTTCGATACACAGTGTCTTATGACAATTCTTATTTGAGCGAGCCAGAATCCATTGATCAAAGTGTCATCCCGAGGAGCTTCCGTTCCTCATTTTAATTATTATGCTGCTAGTCCATGCAGAATTGAAGTTTCTAGCATATCCTTTCTTTCTGATATCATATCAATGTTGCCCCAAAATGTGACATGGTTGGAGAGCGGGATCGCGGTAGCTCATATCTCTAAAAGCGATGCCGACTAAGCACGTATCGTGGTCAATGTATCTTAAACTCCTGCGCAACGTTTTCCTCCATTAGATCAGCTGAATCTACCCATTTCTAAAATTTCCAGTGAAACTTGATGCATGACTAACTTCTCACCGGCGATCCAATGCCGCTAAGCTCCCGTGAATGCTCACATCCTATCGATCCAATTAAACATGGAGAATTCTTCCACACCAACGCGCTCATGGTAGGGCCAAAGCTCTCACTTCCTACCTCCTTCTACCCCTACGACCTAAGAGGTTCCGACCTGGGTGGTTCCGACCAGCGTGGTTTCGACCAGGGAGCTGTTGAAGACCTACGTCGGATAATACCTGGTCAATGACCCCACCACGGCCAAGAAGGCTACTTAGACTCTGGGCTCCTTGAATAGCTGGAATGTTCCGCAGCTGTTCCAATTGCCGCAATTGCTCCAGCCCTGGAGCAGCTTGCGTAGGATTGCCTCCGCCAGAAGCATTAGGGAGATGAGGCATGCCAGGTGCAGCTCGACCAGAAGAGCGTCCCGGCCTAGGCTCTGCGTGCGGTCGACGTTGTGGTTGGGGGCTGTAGCCACGAGGATTAGCGGACGCGTACGAGCTGTTATCCGAGGTTCCAGGCGAGGAGTTGACTTCTCGACCATAAAAGCGTTGTGGTTGGGCACCGTATCCGCGAGGATTAGCGGACGCGGATGAGCTGCTATCCGAGGTTGAGGGCGAGGAGTCGACTTCTCGACCATAAAAGCGTTGTGGTTGGGCACCGTATCCGTGAGGATTAGCGGACACGTATGAGCTGTTATCCGAGGCTCCCAACGAGGAGTTGGCTGAACTGTTAGGCCTCTGATCTCGCATCTGATTAGAGTACGGGTCTATGAATGAAGCGTAGGACATGCTGGAGTTTCCTCCCACAGATAAGTTATCACGGGAGTCTTGAGATGGTTGTCGGTACATGTTAGGTCGACGACCATCGTATGATTCTGATCGTCCCAGATAACTACTCTGTGATGGACTGTGCTGACGATGTCGCATGCCCCCATCCATATTCTGCTCCCCATCGTCAGACTCAACATATGGCTGATAGGGAGCCCGAGGCGGTGCCATATGAGGTGGAGAATGACCAATTGGAACTCTGAATATTCGCGATTCTTCTAGAGGCATAGACTGCGAACTTGGTGATACAAGCCGAGGAGATGGCCCTTCATTTTGTGAATAACCAGGAGAAGGATGCCCATGTGCAGATGGATATGGCGAACGTGAAGGAGAACGGCGAGGAAATGCGTTTCCACCAAACCGCGATCCTCCTGAACGCCGACTCGGTGGTACTTGGTAAGGAGATGGTCGCGACGGAGGCAATCTCCGTCGATGCGGTCCATATCCAGATATTGGAGGTACCTGCTGGCTCTGTCTTCGATAGTGTGGATACATATTTGGAGAAACGCCACCTGCTGGCGCATGGCCAGGGCTCAAAGGTGGTAGGCCTGGAGGCAGTTCACCCGGACGTAGTTCTGGAGGCGTTCCCGGTGTACGGGGTCCCGGAGGATAACCAAGCCGACTAAATTGGGATTGTGGTCGACCACCCATACCCATGCCTAGTTCGGGATAAGGGGGTACGCTGGGAGCACGATAGCTCGGAGGAGGTGGGCTATAAGGATTTCCCAGGGACGGCAGACGTTGAGCGCCGAGGGGAGACATGGCAGGCAGGGGTGGTGGTCGCGGGGCAGAGTCAGACGGTGATCGCGTAGGATTGACAGGAGATGGTCGAGCGACATGGGGATGAGGAGGTTGTTGAGGTTGACCTAACCCACCCATCGAAGAAGCCAGTTGGGTCATCCGCTCAGCTTCCCTCAAAAGATGTTCAGATGCCTGTTGGAGCCCAGCGCTCGCCTCACCTCCCGCTTGAGCCTGTCTAAAGAATTGAATACAAGGTCAGTAACTTTTCTTGAGGGGGTGGGAAGAAGATAGGTGCCCTTAGCAAGCTTCGTGAAATGCTACCCAGGTTGCATTTCACAAATCTGCGCCATGAGGCACCTTGTAGTAGTAGAAAATTTCGTACTCGTGGAGGCGATGACCTTGTTCGCGAAGTTCTCGAGCAGCTTGATGCATTTGATCGGCCATGTTGAGTTATTAATGATCGTCCGTCGTCTTATGCGAGTGTCGAGTGCGGAGGTCTAAATGTTGTTGTTGGCGCTGGGCGGCTGTAAGAGCAAGGACGAGGTGGATATAAGTAGGTGCGATCGAATATAGCAGTGATGAAAGGGACGCACCGCGCGATCTAGAAACACCCGTTGCGTGCAGAAAGTCACTAGCAAACTCTCGATGTTTGTATAGTAATTCCACGTTGCTAGGCCGGATTCCTTCATCACATCGCTTCACCGGTTTCTAGAGAAAAGTCGAATGATAGTCACCTGAATACATTCACTGATCTGAACCAAGTACCCATCGTGCAATCGCCCCTTACAAACACCAATCACTGCTTGCTGCAGTTCCTCCAAAATGTGTACTCATCCTTCGAAATTCTTTCCGAAATTCCTAAGATTGGGATGGACGGGCACCACCCTTTCGCTCCCATTCGTGCCTCATGTCCGCTTGCTCGTTGTGAATCTCCTCCACCGCGAGGTCGTTGATTCTATCGAACAAGACGCGTAGATTCTGGACCCCCGCCTCGAATTTCTGCAGTCCGAGGAGCATGTCTTTGAGTCCTTCCCCGATGGTTTCAACCGATTCGCGGAAATGGTACATCTCCATGAGAGTGGGATTATAACTTGAGTCCATTGCTGACGAGAGTTCTTTCAGTCCGATGAGTGTTATCGGTGTCGGCTAGGTATACTGTAAAGACCTGGATGTATGGCGTGAAGATCTGGCACTCGGTAGTGACTCGTATGCCGTATTGAGATTGAGAGAAATTTGTAGATAGTGTGAAAACAATCCATATCGAGAACGGAACATGCCCTTATATGGGTATAGCGGTGATGATGCTAGTAGTGAAGCAGGGGTCGTGAAGTCGTAGGCGTGAATATCGTCAACACATGATCCGAAAGTGACTCGTGGGATGTTTCAATGTTCACCAATCACACCACGTACGTGAACAACCTTTGAAGCAAGACCTAGACGAGCCAACAAACTCTTTGAGTGAATGAGACAGCTGCCTATACCATGAGGCAGCACTGTGGGTATCAAGTCTTTCCCCCATGGAAGATGGATCATAACAAGAAAGCGTTTCTAGTCAGACCCGTACGCAGCCTGCATTCGCCGAGCATGTGCTCTTCTTCTTTTCTCGTGCGAAGTCAATGGCCTGGAGATCTCTGCCACCGAAGCGATAGACATGGGTTCTCCGATAGCCTCTTTTGCGGTCGGACTGTAAGCCACAGCCGAGTTTGGTTTTTGTCCTTTGGAGGGAGTAGGATCAACTGCGGTTCCTTCCATTGAGCTTTCGGCGCTTCCCTCTGTCTGTGAAGTCACCAAGTCAACGGTAGACGCACTTGGGGTAAGTAGTATGTTCCTGGAGCTCGCGTCCGATTGTATTAGACTCACACCGGATGTAGTCACATCATGGGACCTGCACACTGTTTGGTCCGAGACACTTCGATTAGGCTGGAGAGATGATGTGTCTGCGTTCACACCATGGTCCGGTGGTTCTTCTAGCAGTGTTGGTGAATCAGGGTTGGTCAACATTGACATGTCAGTTAACGCTGAGCTCCGCATAACAGTAGTTGCGGGTGTATCAGGTATAGTCTCCGAAGCCCCTCTTGAGGTACCTGACCGCGTTTCACCCGACCAAGTTGCAGAGGGCGGCACGACTGGAGATGACGTTACAGAGGTTGGTGATCCATAGTCAGTTGATGAAGTAAGTGACCCATAGCTATCGCGCTGATGTGAACGAAGTACATAGTCGGATAGATCGCTGAATAGCGAAGGCTGTGGCGGTAGATACGGGAGTTGTTCGGGAAGAGATCGATGCTTGGTTGGACCTTTGCGGACTTGAACGGCCCTCGGCCGATACCGTCTCGCTAGCACTGGCATGGAGTTGACTCTATCTACCACACCGGGTGGCTCTTCATGACTGATGTTCTCTTCACTGACCAAGGGCAAAGATGGACCTTGACTCATGGAGGTGCGAGACTCACGCGGCGGGTCCTCGTAAAGATCTCTATTGTCCGGGTCAGGCAGATCATCTGGCGTACTTCCGGCTAGCTCAGCGGGCGTTGAGTTGACAGAATTCACTACATACGTATTAGTTTTGTGACGTTGACTAATTGGGGCTTGCTCACCTTCGAGATTGCTATCCTCAAAGTTCGATACCATGATGCTAGGCAGAGACAAATTCTTCTGGTTTGTCCTGTACTTTTGCCTTGAGTGAGGACTGCGGTACACATCTCTCTGGTCGTCTCGCATCCAGGGTGTAGCAGGTATCTCATGAACGAACCCGTCGTTCTGACCAATTGACACGTTCCTCATTTCGGTATTTTGCATTAGCTGTATCGCTGATTGGAGGCTCTGATGACAGGTGGACAGCGCCTCTTGCTTGGTCCGCAGCTTGTCCTGGTGACCCAAAACCCACTCAAACTTTTGTTTCATCTTGACTGTGCCTCCCTCATCCGAGGATCCTCGGACGCTCTCTACGTAGGCTCCGATATCATTGAGGGCCACTTGAACGTCTAGGAGTATGCCGTCGATCCAAAGCTGCTCCTCTGGCCATCCTTCACAAAAGTCGAGAACGAGAGGGCTTGACCTAAGCCGTGAAGCCCTATTGACATCATTGCGGACACGCTGGATAATCCGCACTAGCGTCTGTTTCTCAGAAGGCACTCCGTTGAGAGATGAGACAAAGTCGGCAAAGTGGAACACCGTAGATAGCGAGCTGAACCTTTGAGTAACCTCTTCAGAAGACGCTCGGCTTCTTTGAACTGAAATGCGATCTGTAGGCCTCTGTTCTGTTGAAATCCGGTCCAGCGAGTGTCGCTCAGAAATCCGTATTGGGGGCCGTTCCAATGTGGGGTCCATCCTTCGGTGTAGGGTTCTGGGAAGATACAAGCCAGCGGTCGGTAGCATAGTTGGGCAGTTCCATTCGAGTCGGAGTATGGGATTGGAGTGTAAAGACCAGATATACACAGAAAAGTTGCGATGATGACATGGACGTCGCGGTCAGGATCTCAGTGCAGGCAGGGCTTTGCACCTACCGTGCCGCACCAGCACTGACAGGGGTGAGGCTCCAAGGCACGTGTAAGAGGAAGCAACGCCGGTGAGAGTGCCAGATGATGTACCACACAGTTATCAAGAGCGTACGGATCCGATCCCACTGCAGTGCTCAGGGTACAGGATGGTGGAGTGGCCTGGGAACCAAAAAAGAATGATCAATCGAGAGACCGAGAGGGATGGAAGCACAGAACGAGGAGTATAGTTGCAGTAAGCGGGGCTGCCATAGTGCCATGTTACAGGACCTCTCACGAGGCTGGCGAAGCGCAGGACAAAAGCACAGGCAGAAATATATCAACCAATAGGGTGCCGTGCGTTGGTTCTGCTGAACCACTCTAATCCGCAGATCCTTGCTAACTGTGCCCCCCTCAGGATTTGTCTCGGGGCCGTCAGAGCCCATTGATCATAGGAAGGGCAAGATACTAAAATTAAATCGTGTAAAGAAGCCATGCAAGGCGAAGCAATCCATCAATTGTTACTGCATACTCTCGAAAGAAACAAAAGCTATCATATAGACCCTTGAACTGTCTCACCCGTCTAGGCGACGGACCACAGCCTCACTGAAAGCTCGTGGTGGCTTTACAGGCTCCCCAGTCTCATCCGTGACCTGAACCAGCGCAGGGAAAACACACAAACTGCCAGACATGACTCCCTGCTCATCTCGCCAGTCAAAATCCCAAGAGCTCGGCTGAGAGAATAGTGTGAAAGCAAAAGTCGCTGCCCGTTTCAAGATCTCATCCAAGTTGCGTTGTCGCTGACTGTTATCCACGCGTGAGTCGGCATAAGGTCGAAGTATCCCCTCGAGGGCATCTGAGGCGGCTACGATGTTGCGACTTCGTGAATCAGATGCCGAGAATGCATTTCGAACGTACGTAGACTGCATGAGCTCGGCACTTAACGCTCGCCATCTGGCAAGAAACACTGTTTGTACTGTCGAAGTTAGCCCACCTTCAACGTCTTTGAGATCGAAATCCTTACCTCTTGATCCACGATCGACGTAAGCCATCGATTGAAAGCCTCTCGCAATCTCAGGTGGAAGAAACGTGACAGTAGGGTCACTGTGCAGTTGCATACGAGCAATCATGATCCACGCAATACAGAATCGCAGTGCGATCTCCCTGGTGTCTTTGTTGCCGAGCAAAGTGCTTAATGTCCCGGCGGAGATAGGTAGGTTGATTCCAAGCGGCTGGAGATCGTCCAGATCTACCAGAGCAGGGCTCACTCGGTCGGTATGATAGTAGCTCTGAACGTGGTTCTTAATCAAATTGCTGATTTTAGAGATCTCTCCGGAGATGGCCTTGTCTTCGAGCGGCTGGGGAAGACCATTTTCCGTCGCCTGCGAAATTGGAGTTCCGGTCTCCACTGACATTGCTTTCGACGTGGATGCTTTCTCGCGGTGATGCATCAAGGCCACCGCGCTTGACTCCTGGTCCTGACTCGTTCGACGTTTCCTAGCCTTGCCTAAGCAGAGCCAAACTAACAATCCAGCGATGAGTGCGCCGGCAAGAAGACATCCAGTCGCAATCCCAGCCACAGCGCCAGACGATAGTCCCTTGCGCGTTTCCGACTTCGAAGATGAACTCGAAGGTGCAGCTGTAGTGGTCTTGGTTGATGTTGAGCTTGTACTCGAATCGGAAGTGCCGGTAGGTGTCAATGACATCGTGGCGGAAGATCCTGATGTCAGGGCTGCGATAGTAAGAGGAATGGAGTGGTCGGATGCTGGCCATATCCCTAGACTCGATACGTTTGTGGAGGCCCATATTATCCCTGTGAATATCGTTGACTGGCCATCCAAAGTGCGTATGTTGTTGGCCCAGTAGAAATATGATGAAGCCTGGGTCCAGGACGCGTTCACAAGACTGCCCTCCCACCCTGAATGACTGACGTCCTTGAAATGTAGCAATGACGGGCTACTCTTATCCGAGAAAAAAGTCACTGTTGCAGATGTTCCTGCATCAGGAAGAGTCAGCGGCACCGTCACGGTCGCTACAGGGTCCCCTGACATAGTCGGCTACAGAGAGATGTATGGTATCGTCGAATAGGAGAAAGGAAATGAGAGAGAGGATCGCTGAAGTGGCAGTCGTGTGACTTCTCACATGAAGCAGGAAGTCTAGCTCAGGTGCAGACAAAGGGCAGTGCTTGATAGATGAACGGTTCACGTTCGGGAATTAAGGAGCTTTTGCGTATTCGGCGAAGTAGCCGGACATGAAAAGAATGGAGAGCAGGATGCCTATTGACCTTGCGCAAGCGCCCACACGTAAGGACAGATGAAGACCGCACCACACTCCTGCGTCTACGCCCATCAACCACTCACAAACCTCAGATCATAGGACAGTCGTCTGATCCGAAGCGCAGGCGAAGCTGTGAACCCCACGGGATCCCGACCTGCATCAGACGCAAGGCCACCACCAATGACAAACAGCGAGCAATATACCTGCACGGTGATCACGGCGGTGCTCGAACCACTCCAATGGCGCAAGAGGGGCGGAAACAATATTGGGGGCTTGTATCGACAGGCGAGCAGGGGGCGGAGAGACACGGCAGAGTGCAAAAGAAAAAGGACGTGGCCGGACAAAGAGGACGCCAATACCTAGGTTGCTGCTGTGCCGCAAGGCTGTAACACCGACACAACCGGGGGCACATGCATCGTGTCTTAAGTATCTCCTATCCTCAGCCTGCCCGACGCACACAGCCAAGCTGGGCACCTTGATTGACCGGAGAGAGGGACAGCGACATTCGACGACATGGACAATCCGGCAGAGAGACCGCACATGGTGGTCGGTATCGATCTGGGCATGACATGTAAGTGGAGAGCCGCGGTGGGAGGAGATGAGGTGTGGGTGGCGGGGCGAGCCGCGCTCCCCGGCTCCGCTAAGCCTCCTTCGATCTAGCGATCGCCTTCCTTTTTTGGATGTCGTATCACGTGCTGTGTCCTTCACTGCCAAGATGTGATAGCCTTGTCAGTCATCGAGCTTGTACATGGGTGATGGGCGTCATCTTGATCGTCATCAGATCTCATCCTTCATAGCCCTTGACAGCTCTACACCTTGCCACCTTTTGGCAGTGTCTTTCGCATCACTCACAGATCCTCAGGTACAGGAGTATCCTACGCCAACCTCTCGATCGGTTCCGAAACCGTCCGCTGGGTACAGAAATGGCCAGGCCGCTTCCAAGCCAACGAAAACAAAGTCCCCACCGTCGTCGTCTACCCAACATCTGACCCCACCGCACCCCCATCATCATGGGGTTTCCTCTCCGAGACTGCAGCCGAGCAGAACTCCACCGACAAAGACTACCGAGAATGGTTCAAGACGATGCTGGACCCGACGAAGCTCGCGCAGAAGCAGGCTGAGGACCCAGAGAGCGCGCCGGCGAATATGCAGGAGGTGGAGAGGTGGTACGAGGACTATTTGAGGAGGATGTATGAGTATTTGAGTTTTAAGCTGGGCGGAGAGCTTAGTGGTATGTGACTTCCTGTATCTATAATCCACTGCCACTCGCGTTGTCCCGATCTCTGACTGACTTTTATACTCAAGGAACCGACTGGGCCAACGCCAGGATCGAATTTATCTTCAGCGTCCCCACAACCTGGCCCGTCCTCCCGACCGTCGAATCCTTCAAGACAATCATCTCGCGCTCCGGCTTTGGCACACACCCAACCCACAGCGTAGTTATAGGCTTGACCGAAGCCGAAGCCGCCGCCGTCCACGTCTCGACCGAAGCCCCAGGCATATTCCGCGACTCTGACATCCTGCTCGTATGTGACGCAGGAGGAGGAACGACGGACCTCTCTGTTCTGCGCATATCGTCCATCGTCAACCAGTCCAGTACGTAACCTCCACATTTTTTGGTTGATTCTCGCAGCATACGCCCCCATCTCTCAAAGCCTTAATTCCCGCTCCCCTCCTCGTTTCCCACCCTCTCCTCTCCCAAGCTAACACCTCCCAGTAACCCTGCAACAACTCGACGTCGTCTTCGGCGAAACAATCGGCTCCGCCGCCATCGACTACTCCTTCGAGCAACTCGTCTTCGCCCGCCTCTCCGCCGCGCACGCCGCCCAACCGCTCCCCATCGCCCCCGACGACGCCGCCTGGGAGATGATGAAATCGCGAGACTTCCAAGCCGTGAAGTGCGAATACGGGAGTCCAGACGACACGCCGCTATTCAGCATAGCGATACCGCGGTGTCCGCATACGTATTCCTACACCTCCCCGTCGCTGTCCTCATCCACCACCACTTCCCCCAACGCCGGCGAAACCGGCGACAAGCCCGATCCTCAGACAGACAAGTCGACAAGGGACGACGTCGTGATAAAGAACGGCGAGATGACCTTCCGCCGCGAAGACCTCTCCACGCTCTTCGACCGGCAAATCAGCAAACTCTGCCGCCTAATCGACACCCAACTAACCTCTCTTTTACGAAAATACCCGCACGACACCGTCGCGCACCTCGTGCTATCCGGCGGTCTCGGCAACAGCGCGTACGTACAATCCCGGCTGCGCGCCCACTACTCTACCACCTCCCTGCCCAACGCGCGTTCGATGCGCGTGCGCATCGCGCCGGACCCGCAACTCGCCGTCTGCAAGGGCCTGGTGAGCGACCGCATACGCAAGCTGTTGACGTCGCATTCGGTGCTGGGGTGGCGGTGTTGTCGGGCGAGTTACGGGACCATGTGTAAGATTTTGTATGATAAGAAGAATGGGGAGCATGCGGGCAAGCAGCTGGTTCGGGATCCGATGAATGGGAAGCTGTATATTATGCAGGCGATAGCGTGGTTTGTGCGCAAGGGCGAGCCGGTTAGTGTGGATACGCCGATTATCCATAATTTCATTAAGAAGGTTGCGCCGGGGGATCCCCGGCGGGCGTTTCCGACGAGTGTGGTCGAGAGTGGGTTGGATAGCTTTAGGTTGCCGGATCAGATGACGCATGGTATGTTGTGCTTTTAAACTTCTTTTGGATTCTTGTTCTGGGGTATGGTATGGAGATAGCCTAAGAGCTGACTTGAACACAGACACGCGCATACTGTGCGAGATCCAGAGCGACCTTACTACGGCAGACGAGAGCAAGTTCGTCGAGAAGAACAGGCGGTTTTGGAGTTTGGGGAAACACTACCTGAAAGTCGAATATCAAGTCCGCGTGCTCATTGGCCCTGCCGACATCCGCTTCGAATTGTGGTTCGACAATCAGAAGCTCTCCCGTGATCAGTCGATCAAGGTAGACTGGGTAGCAGCCCCCGCGCCAGACCTCTCAACCTACAACAGAGCGGAGTTGCCGGACAGCCGGCCTGCAGTGATGGCAAATGGATTGGCAGGTACAAAGCGGCAAGACACGGGCCCTGATCAGACAACCCTCGAGAAGAGAAAAGGGTTTGGTGGATTGGTCTCAAAGGCAAGAGGGGGGAAGTGGCCAGTGTATGGGTGAAGCGATAGATCAGAGATAGATGAAACACAAGACCAGCTTACCTTTGGCGAGATTAATGCTCAGGCAAGTTCGTCTGTGAGGAGTACAGGTAGCGGTGATGCCAATAGCAGACCCCTGTACTAGTAGTTAGACTCGCACAGACAAAGCGTAGCTGAAAGATTGTCATATACATTCTTGATTTATTCCGTAACGCCTGTAGAGCCCCGTGATATCTTGAAGCTACCCAACGTCAACTAGGAAACACGGAAGTGATGATATATCTTACCGAACTAGCCTTGAGTTCCTGATCAGAACACACGCAGAGTGGAGCCGCCGACTTGTTCCAGTCCCAAAACTCCGCAAAGCAACCCACTACTGTGCACAGGGCAGGCGTAGAATGTGCAAGCAGAATTCAAGCAAAGTTGACATACCTTTGACGGGACATTCGCCAGTTCAAAGCGTTGTGTAAAATAGTGGCCTTATCATCTCAAGGCTACGCATCGCGGTCCTGGTCGAGAGGAGATGTTACAGAAGACCCTGTCGAGCCAAGTCCTGATAAATCTTTTCGGGCATGACGTTGCCCTCACTGTCCTCCATCTGAACGACGTTGTCGGCGCTTGTCTTCTCTTTCTTCTTGTCCTGCTGGATCTTCTTCCACAGCTGCGTGGCTTCCTCGATGCCGGTGATCTCGCGGAACAAGGTGGTGTTGGTGATACCCAAACACTTTAGGCCATATACGTGACGAGGTTCGTTAAAGTGCTTGTCGAAGGCGCGACGACCCATGTATGTGTAGTTGCCGCAAATCTCGCACGCGAATTCGACGCCTAAACCATGCAACTTGTAGAGCCAATACGGGATCGGCTTACCGTCCCAAGCTAACGGCAATTTGAGTGGATTGTAGATCTTTTCTTCCCCGTCTGAGTCGTGACCGCCGTCATCATTCGCGGCACCAGTTTCAGGGGCCTCAGAATATAGCATTTCCAATTCTTGTTGACGCTCGCGCTCGGTCATGCCCTGCTTCCGCTCAACATTGACTTTGGTGTCACTACGCTCCGTCGACATGGCGGCGGCGAGTTTGCGAACGCGGAATTCCTTTTCAGCCACTGCCTTCTCTTTGTAGCGCTGTGTGCTGGAGGTACCGTTGGTCTGCGTGCCGGCGCCACCCGTCGGCCCGTCCAAGGCCTGCTGGTTCTTCTTGTGCTTCTTGCCGGACAAATGGCCTTCGTAGACGTGTTCATTCGAAAAGTCCTTCTTGCAAGCGGAGCACCAGAAGCCTTCGCCTGCGGGTGCTTCAAGCGTCGAAGGCTGGGCGGAGTTCTTCTCCCAGCCGGGGACTTCTTCCTTGTCCCATAGTTCCTGAAACTCGGCATCAAAGTTGGCGAACAGCTTGTCCAGATTCTCCAATGGCTTTGTACGGCGCATGAAGTCTTCCAAGTAATCCTGCAGAGTCTTGAGGTACTGGAAATAGCGCTCCGACAGCTTCTGGTCACGACGGATGCCCGATACTACGGGCTCGAAAGAATCGAACGCGTCGAGGTACTGAAGGTAGGACAGATTTCGTCGCATCTGGTGGACGGGGAGGTTGAGGTACTGATCGTGCAGCATCGTAAGATCGAAAAAGCGGCCAAATCCTTCTTCTCCAGTGAACATGGAGTCGATCTGGGCAAGGGCGAAGGCGGCCTCCTCCGGGCTTCGCTTCTTGTACGCCTTCTCCAAGTTCTCGACGGGCTCGTTCGGATAGCGGCGATGGAAGTCCTTGATGCCCGCGAGCTCCTTCTGGAACGTGTCCATGGGGTCGCCCGTGCTGAGGCCGCGGATCTCATTCTCCCTGTCCGCTTCGGGGTCTTGGTAGATCTTCATCAGGCGCGCAGACTGATAGTCGATCTGGGAAAGAAAGCGCGCAACATCGTGGTCACGTGCGAGGTGGTCGCGAATGTGCTTGGGGTCTTCGAGGAGCCGGTCGGCGATGGCATCCTCGAGCCGCTCCAGGTCCTCGTGGATGAGGCGCTGCTCCTCGAGGATCATGATGCTGATGCTTGGGTGAGTAGGAGAGCAGATACGAGCGATGCTAATGCGTGCAGACCTTGGGGCGCGTTTGTCGCGTCGGTTGCCGTCTGTCGAGGGGAAAAGTTGTGGAGGCGACGATTTCGAGCTCGGCAGCAGAATCGAGGCCTTGGCGCGGGCGGTGAGGGCGAGCTCGACTTTTCGGTGGAGCCCTACAGGAACACCCAGTCACCAACCATCTTGCAACGCAGCTCGCGCCTGCCCTTTTCACCTCGTGCAGTAAATGAGAGGTCGGCGCTGTTTCTCTCGATTCACGCATTCTCATAGTAGAGAACTCGCAATCTTAGCGGATTCCTCACCACCACCACCACCACCCCTAGAACCTCACCCCACAAGCTACCATCTGCAACGCGCCCGCCCACCATGGCCGACGGAATCGATCGCCAGACGGATGACAAAATGGAGTTCGCCACGTCCAAGGAGGTCACGGTGGCGCCGACCTTCGAGGCGATGCATCTGAAAGAGAACCTCCTGCGCGGCATCTACGCATACGGCTACGAGTCGCCCTCGGCCGTGCAGTCGCGCGCAATCGTCCAAGTATGCAAAGGTCGCGACACGATTGCTCAGGCGCAGTCCGGAACAGGAAAGACAGCGACCTTTTCCATCTCCATTCTCCAGGTCATTGACACGGCCGTACGCGAGACCCAAGGTCAGTGGCCTGCCTTGTGGAGCACCTTTCGTACACTAACCCCCAGTAGCTCTCGTCCTCTCGCCGACGCGCGAACTTGCGACGCAGATTCAGTCCGTGGTCATGGGACTCGGCGACTACATGAATGTGCAGTGCCACGCCTGCATTGGCGGCACCAACGTCGGCGAAGACATCCGTAAGCTCGACTATGGACAACACGTGGTATCAGGCACCCCCGGACGTGTGGCCGACATGATCCGTCGCCGCAACCTCCGCACGCGCAATATCAAGATGCTGGTTCTGGATGAGGCTGACGAGCTGCTCAATCGCGGCTTCCGTGAGCAGATCTACGATGTGTACCGCTACCTTCCTCCGGCCACGCAGGTCGTCGTGGTTTCCGCTACGCTTCCGTACGATGTCTTGGAGATGACGACAAAGTTCATGACCGACCCGGTTCGCATCCTCGTGAAGCGTGACGAGTTGACGCTAGAGGGCCTGAAGCAGTACTTCATCGCCATTGAGAAAGAGGAGTGGAAATTCGATACGCTCTGCGACCTCTACGACACGCTTACCATCACGCAAGCCGTCATCTTCTGCAACACGCGCCGCAAAGTAGACTGGCTCACCGACAAGATGCGCGAGGCCAATTTTACCGTATCCTCGATGCATGGAGACATGCCACAACGCGAGCGCGACAGCATCATGCAGGACTTTCGCCAGGCCAATTCGCGCGTGCTGATCTCCACGGACGTGTGGGCTCGCGGAATCGACGTACAGCAGGTGTCGCTGGTGATCAACTACGATCTCCCATCGAACCGTGAGAACTATATTCACCGAATCGGTCGCAGTGGACGATTCGGACGCAAAGGCGTGGCAATCAACTTTGTGACCCAGGAAGACGTTCGCATTCTCCGCGACATTGAATGTAAGTCTTGTTCGAGATGACTCTCAAGCGCAATCTAATTTGGCATAGTGTATTATTCCACGCAGATTGACGAGATGCCGATGAACGTTGCGGATCTCCTTGCATAAGTCTATGCTGCCTGGCTTGTCTATTCTGGTTGGGCGCATGGACGACGGTGATCTTGATCAAAGTCAGTGAATGATCAAGGATTCTGCTTCAGGCTTATGGATGCGGAGGAAAGGGCTCTCAAGCCAGATAGTAAGTGTTAGCCCGAAATGTGCTTTGATGACATTCGCTGACAACTCCGATGTGGGTAGCGTTAAATTGAATGAATGATATACCCACGAGCGACATCAACTTGATTTGAGCCAAGTCAGAAGCGCCCTTGTTGACAGACCAGCATGCTTCACTCAATCCTTCGCCATGTAGGAATCGCTACTGATGTGCATGTCAGTTTCCACGACGTGTTTTAGTTTCACAATCAATAAACATTCCCAAAATTCACATTGGCTTAGGCAACTTTATACGGCAAATTCTCCGCAGCTGTTACTTCGAACCTCACTATTCTCTCCAGCGCAGACCACAGCCTCGAAAGCCAGGCGCCAGACTAACCGACTCTGAAGCGAGAGAGACTACCACTACATATTCTCGCACCGCTCTCCACCATACTCATCCTCGCTACCATGCGATCAACAAGCACATGGCCATCAACGCGCGCTGGACCCAGTCGCCTCGTTCCCGCACCCAGTAACCTCATCACGCCTATGGACAGCATAGAATTGAGTCCGTACCCTCCCACGCATGCACTACCCGAGCGTAATCTCACTCAGCCTACGAGCCAGCCGTCTTCGGCTTGGGACTGGATTGGTGCTGCTGCGCGGAACCTGCGAGACACCATCGTTGAAGTCGGCAGGAGCGTCATCCAGTTCGGACGGCGCTGTGTGGACAAGGTGGTCAGCGTGTTCAGGCAGGGGATTGCGGATAGCAATCAGATGATATCTCCGCATGTTGTACGGTTTACTGAACGTCGGTAAAGAAAAGGCGTGAATAGAATGAAATGTGTGGCAGTACGTCAGCCGCGTTACGTGCTCCAATCTTCACTTGTAGTCACCGATATCTCGCTTATAAAAATTCATCCATTCCACGACCTTCAATCGTTTGTTCGCAGGCATGAGTAAACTGCATTTCTAACGCATCCCCCATTTCTCTAGCAGCCGAAACGCTTCTCTGTACTTTAAACATCAAGTCATGGAAATTCATTGCTCGATCAACAACGACTTGTTCGCGCTCAGACACGCATTGATGGAATCAGGACCAGTAAGATAATTCACCAAGCCTTCATTACTGCATCACTGACACTTGGTCGATTGTCCCAGAACCAGTCTTTCACAATCGACCTTCACGCGAATGCTAAAGCTACCCACGCGCCACTCAAAGATGACCCCCCTTCAGCGCAATTCCGGTCTTTCAGTCTTGCAGCAAATACCGCGCTGTCCCTTTCTCTCCACCTTACGATATTTAGTACGTGCATGCTTGGATTCCCGATCAAAAGATTTCCGACTCCGTACGTTTTCCATCGTCTTCGTTGCTAAGGGGACCACTAGGAAGTTTAGGAAGACAGAGTTCTGTTCACGGCTTGACGGGAATGGAAACGGAATCGGGAACGGGAGGCGGAAAGCGTCCACTTCCTACTCCTCATCCGAACCCTCCTCTTACCCCTTTGTATCCGCAATCTCAACCTCAACCTTCTCTTGAGACTCGGATTCAGTATTCTATGCAGCCAGAGAACTCGGCGTCAGCACGTGGACATGATCCTCCTGCACCTGTAGACCAGGAATCAAGGTGCGACTGCGACTCCTGTTGTAGCCCAGTGCGATGCGTCACGGATGCAGTTGTCGAAGTGAGTCGTTGGGTTAAGGAGTGGGGGAAATGGGGGCTGGAGGGGTGTTTGGAGGCTGTTGGGGAGTGTTTTCGGTGTGGGTAGAGTCAACTGATTAGTGAAGGTACGGGGAAGGTGCGACGCACAAATCAGGTATCGCACGTCCACGAGTTGCAAAGGCGCCACATGTCTGGGTAGCTTCAACGAGTTGCATGCACCTCGATCTGCTACCCTTCGCCAAGCTTTGCATAAAAAATCAGTTCAATTCTCCGTAATACCTATTGTTTTGTTTTTTGTTTCTATGTACAGGAAGGGTGGGTAACTAAGGAAGGGTGATACGGGAAAGCAATTACTCCTGCCTGCGGGTAGGGGACCGTAACACCTATATCACCTATCCTTCCCTATCTGCAAATCTTGACAGTCTATCAATCCCTTCTGTCTGCCTTGGCCGTAGCGACAGAGGCCTTGGGTACCTAGGCATTTCGAGGGTCTACATAGAACCCCATCATGTCGTCCGGCAGAGGGATTTCGAAATTCGTGAAAATCTCGTCTGAATCAGAGTCAGAGTCCTCTCCCTCTTCGTTCGATGCTTCTCCATGCGCATCAAGTGCAGGACTCTCTTCCCCCAACTTGTGCGTCTCAACCTCAACCTCAGCCACCTCTCCCTCTACGGTAGACTCCTTCTGTTCCAGCAGCCCATCACGCTTGACCCGCGCGGGGCCATTGGGGAGCCAAGGTAGGAACGGTGGTGGATGGTAGGTGCGACAATGCTCATGGCACCACCGGCTGGACAAGAAGCTCCGTGTTTCATAGTAGTAAGGGTCGCAACAATGCGGGCAGATTTCACTCAATTTCTGACCCGATCTTATTCTCTGGAGGCACATTATCTTGTAAGGTTTTGCTGCGTCGCCTACAGGCCAACGACTTCCTCTTTTCGCCTGGGCCCGTGGCGACTGGTGCGCCTTGTGACGGTTGCGGAGGCGGTCTGCGTGCGCGGGAGGATGGGTTAGTCTAGTACGTGGGGAATCGGGGTGAAAGGGGGGGGGGGGGGGGGGGGGGGGGGGGGGGGGGGGAGAGTTTGGTGTGAGGGAGTACGTGTGCTAGTTTGGAGGTGTGGGTTGAGTTTATCATGGTACTTTGGGTGCTGGGTTTGAATTGCCATGAAACCATGGATCGTCACTTGGGACACCCAAAGAACCGAAACTCAACGAACAACTTCGATCTGAAGCTCCTACGAGCACCGTAGGGTGGGAGAGAAGTGGAAGGAAGACGGAGAACATACCCTCGGGCTTGCAGGGCTGGTTGCCGCACCATTGCGGACCGATGCCGATGCGGTAGTCTTGGGGCTCGGTGGAGGGGGACTCGCAAGGTCCCCATGTGTGGCCGCTATAGGAGCGAGATGTCAGCTAGTCATAATTGGGGGTCATCCAAGCAGCTTGCTTCGACGTTGTTACACCTTGCATGAGGAGCATCACAAGCCTTGACAGAGGCCAGCGAAGTCCGTTGGCCGCTGGCTTGTTTCGTGTGTGTGATTTCTCTCAACAAAAGAATGAGTAACTTACGCGGTGGGGGAGAAGTGCTTGCACATTTTGACTCCCTGCTCGACCTTGGTCTCTTGGTCGTCGTGCGCCGCTGCTGGGTATTCACTGGGAAGCTGTCAGTCACTGATAGTATTCTTTGAGTGTTGCGCTTACACAACGGGATCGACCGGTTTCGGGCCCTCATCTGGCACAGCCGCACCAGGTAGTGCAGCCGTGACGGCGATGGTGGACGCCAGGGCAAGGAAGATGAACGTCTTCATCGTGATTGTCTTCGATATCGATGTGTGATGTGTGATGTGTGATGTGTGATGTGTGATGTGTGATGTATGATTCGTGATGTGAGATTTGTGAAGCGGAATGTAGGATTTAGAACGAAAGCGCCGCCTCTTATATACTCTGGCCAAGCGTGAAGACAAAGGTCGCAGTCATCCTCATCCCTGGTCACAGTTGTCAAGAGTTTTGGGTGGGACCACATGTCAATGTTTTGGTGGGAGAAGAGCGCCGTGGTTCGGTACCCAACTCCGAGACATGTTAACGATGTTGGGCATGGTGATTCGTGCGCTTTTCGAAGCAAATTCAGTGCCCACGGAGCATTTGGCTGCTTGACGTACATGGACCGTATTCTGTTAGTAACTGAGAAATGCCACTCGCCACCACTTGGGGTAACTTGGTAGGAGATAGAGGGCACCTAGGAACATCTCGCACGGCTTTTCCAAATTCTCATATCGCCCCTAAATTTTGGATATCCGCCTCTTCATTCTCAATTGTATTCAACAACACCATGCGAACTCCTTCCACTTTCTACTTGTGGCATAAGAGGGCAAAATCGGTCGGGCACTACAATCCACCAATCAAGAAAGGGGTAAAATTTCAGCAACATCTGGACGGTGAGAGATGTCCCGCGCGGCCCAAATTTCCATTCTGCTGTGTAGACGAGGTTACCAACTCGTTTCGCGCGAAGGCAAGTTTGCATATAACCATGGTAATTCATCATACCAGTTGGTTGTTCCCCATTTACACCTTGGGGCCATCAGGAGAAATTCCAAAGAACCAAATCTCAACAGACAGTAGCGATCAACAACCGACGATCATCTCACGAGCGCTGAATCCTACTGCTCCAGTATCAATGGATGTGTGGGTGCATGAACTTGGTTCCTCTCTGGACCAGAAATACTTTTCATTCCAAGGTCTCACTGGTACCGCTAGAAACTGAACCGACTTCGTCAGCATGACATGCCGTTTTCCCGATGTCTGTGACCGACTCCAACCAACATAGAAGGCTCATTGTCGATAGTAGCATCGGAGACACCTCACATCTGGCCTGGATTTTCGTCGCAGCGGACTATCAAGGTGCATCTGGAAGCTTGAGAGCCCACTGGCTGGAAGAACATGGCATGCCAGAACCTGGAGACGAGCGTTGCTAGTCTCGAACTTGCAATTCCTTGGATGTGTTTGGGTATCATAGAAGAGTTCACCTGAACAATGCTCTCTGAGGAAAAAGAAAGAGAAATGATCCATCAGATAGGCGTCAAACTCGTATATCCACCTCTAATCTAATCAAAGTTTTTAGTTGGATTTAGAATGAAGCACTGTCGTATCAGGATGGTTACTGGGGGTGAGTGCCCGTCTGCTCGGTTTCAATAGTATGACAGGAGAATATTGTTCCGCAGTACGAGACTGTTAAAAACTTCTCGTGTTTCATGGGAAAGTAGACACATGAGCCCCACATTCGCTTTAGCGTTCGAGAGCGATGGTGATAGGCAGACAGAGAAGGTGATCATCTTATCCCTATGAGATGTAAATTGTTTGGACAGTGGAGTTTGCATGGAACGAGGAATATCTTGAGTTGATTGTAGAGATTGGTATAATACAGAGCAAAAATTGGACGCCTTGGCTCCCACTGAATGCGCTAGGCCGAATATGCGCCGTGGAGATTGAGTATGGATAGTGGAAAAAAGCAGCACTTTTGTCTCAAACCGTGATCAATGTAGGTCGTGTAGAACAAGAAAGAATCGCAGATCATTCGAAGAGCTCGGTACTCAATTCGTCGCCGAGAGTGACATGGTCCCCTTCCACAATCACTCTCTTCATGATGACGCCAACCGCATCCCTCTTACTTCCTGTCTGGACGTCCAGACCGCTGTCCCTTCTCTTGCCGTCCCTCACCTCGCCTCCAACCTCTCTCACTACTTCCCAGTTGCCGTTGCCCGCATCCCGGAGTGTAGCTCGTTTGTAGCTCGCGTTTGTAACCTCCCGAACAGCAACAACAAAGCCGACGTCTCCCTTCTGGACTTGCTCCTTGATCCATGGATATGTGTCTCCCGTTGCGAGACGCTTGGAAAGAGCATCGTTGGGATCTTTCAGCGATCTCACGCGCATCTCTTCAGCCTCGATGGTTCCCATTTCGGTATCGGAGTCGAGAGGGTTCTGGACTAGAAGTGTTCCACCAAGCGATGTTGTAAATGTATTGGTCTTGGTCGATAGGATGACTACATCCTTGTACCATTTGCAGCCGACATCGTCGTAATCACGATCGAATAAGTCAGACGGATTGAGCTTCGAGTCTTTGGACACAAGCTGACCAACAGAGAGCCCGTCGGCTGCAAGCGGTCGCGGAAGGAGCGCAATCTCTGAGGGTATCATTGGGTTGGATGGGGTTGGCGTGAGGGGAGAAGTAAGCGCACTCATCGTGAAGATCGGTGGATAACTGTGTTCAGAGTCAATTGACTGAGTAGAGTAATAACAAGCCTAGTATAAGTGAAGAGCAGGAAGATATTAAGGTATGAAGCTAGAGGTCAGCTCTCGTGAGGGGTCAGTAGCCGGGCTTTATGTGATCTCATTGTGCTTGATTGCACCACCTGTCGTGAGGGGAGACGTCCGTAACTCGCTGCAATTCGCTCATAATACATGCTCAGATCACGATGGTGCTATGTGGCTCAAAGCGATAGCAGTGTGGTGTCAGTGGTGTGATGGGTCAGGTGCTGGGAGTGGTGGCGTGAAACAGAGGTCGTGGTCGCGTCCAGATGATGCGGAGCGACTTCCTTGGATGATAGGGAGCAGCGACCACGCACTGCAGGTGCACTCGCGATATACGAGGAGCGCGCGTATGAATTAAAGTATACCTATGGTAGAACCAATTCGACACTCAGGGCTTCCTTAGCTTTCTTTGCCCTGTACAATGCCCCTCAAGGCATGTCACAATGTCGGTACTACCTACGGTAGTCCTTCCCTCTACGAAGTATTATCGATCTTCGTACTAGCTCCTCGAACGGCTTCCCAGCCACGTGCGTGGCAGCGGGTCACCCGACCTGCCTCAGACCTCGGCTGATCTGCTTTCTAATACAATAAGGCAATCCTCTTAGTAAGATATAAAGGCTATACTTAGCTAAAATTAAAATACATCTAAATTGCTTAAATTTCTATCTTTAATAATTTACTTTAAAGATATTTTAAAGCTTTAATTCTAATTTTTAACCTAAGCCTAACTTTATTTTCTAACTCTATATTTCTAACTTTAGCTTTACTCTAAAGGATTACTTTAGAAATATTATAAGAATATATTTATTATACTTTTTAATAGAATATATTCTAAATATAATTATTTTTATTTTTACTTAATATACTTATATAGCGAGTCGGATAGGCAAGCAAGTT